>CM076576.1:200136330-200211785 GCA_034641835.2 Pinus albicaulis
ATTAAATAATTAAAAGCATTTTTAACCTTCTGAAATTAAATTATATGCATTAAATTTTTTTAACCTTATGAAATTAAAGTATATACATTAAAATATTATTACTATACTTTAATAATGAGTATGATAGTTAGGAATATTAAATGATGACAATAGAAGTTTAAGCCATAAAACCACATCAAAATATCATGTAATAGCTAAATTTAATCAAATATGTGCACAATTTTTAACAATTGATATTTATTAAAACTAACACCACTCCCAAACCAAAAAAATAAAATAAAGCATACAATAACATATAAATACATTATGTAATTTATTAATATAAATATAGCAATATCTTAAGCTAATAAATTTTAATTAAAAAAGAAATGATTTTATTAAAATTTAAATTATCTATTTAGCATGAAAAGCAAAAAAACAAAAAGATATAAAAGTTAATCTTTACTCTCAAAGCAAAAGAATACAATTACATATCCATGACATATGAAATTATTGTGTAATTTATTAATATAACGATATCAATGTCATATGTTAAAAGTGGATGATTATGTATCTAAACTATGTGGTAACTTGTATTTTAGTTAAGTTTTTGGTTTTTTTTTAAGTGAAAAAATATGTAAACCATGATCGGGCAAGGTAAGTAGGTAACAAGGGCCCTAATTTTGGGTTGGAGAGCTTTCAAATTTGATTTTAATAATTCGTGGAGGAGAAAATGTTGTTAAGTGGTCAGTGAAAATGATCAGTAATAATGCATTCCCTAACTGGTATGCCTTGTTATCTTGTGGATGCACATGGTTTTAAGAATTAACCTCATTACATCCATGATCCCATTACATGTATGGCAAATTGCGTATTGCAAGGAATTTGCAAGGAATGTAGGTCAAAGGAATTAGTATCGTGAAAGGTTTTAAGTACAATAAAACCACATTGTATACATAAGCAAGTGGCATCACATGCTACAGATAATTACACTTCTATTGTTTCAATGGTCGTAGTTACGCCATCCAAGAAACAAATGTTATTGTGGATCATTAAATGTAATCTATGGAGCCAAATGACATCATGCTTTGTTCAACAGTGAAAAGGAATGAATTTCCGGTGGATACACGCTGATCAAAGAAGTGATAATTGCACTGTAACTTATTAATACGACTGCAGAGTCGGAAAACTATGTAGAGTCGGGAAACTAAGTGTAGGAACTAACATTTAATACGGTTGCAACGAAAAACTATGAGTTTTGTAATAACATGTTAAAGTTTTGAACCAATAAAATTTGAGAAAATTAGATTAAAATATTATTAAAAATATATATATTTTTCAATTTTCAATTCATAATGTTTAACATTAGATAAATTTTAATTTTTTTAAGTCAAACAGAAATTAATGTCAAATCAATAGTTGTTATAATAAAATAATATTTAAACACTTACAATGAATAAATCCATATAGTACATTCTCATAAGGGTTTACGATTATTTAAAAAAAAAAAAAAGATAAACACAGTTGCACAGAGAACACTTTGTTCTTTTATAGATTATAAAACAGTTATACAAAGGACTCTCTCATCGTTTATAAAAGAAAATTTAATCAACTCTTGAGGAAAAACGTATGCATTGAAGGCATATGAAGAACCCATGATGGATTGGACCAACCTGTGTAACATATACACTCCATGTATTATGAACAAAGGAGTTAAGTATAGTGGACGTGATTCAAATTCGAAAGCATATGACTGTTGGTCATATCTGCACATGAAAAAACCTAAAATTAATACTAAGAGATAGTACTGAAATAGAAATATATACGAATACACAAAGAACCTAACATAGAAGATGGAGATTAATTACCTCATTGATTTAAATTCAAAGAGATATATGTACACATTTAAAATAGAAGGGGTTAGTACTCGCATAGCCTTTAAATTGTGAGGAACAAATTTTAAATACTCGTATTATAGAATAATAAACGGAAAAAAGTTCTAGTCAACTATACATTGGACTAAGAATACTGGTCATTGCATATAATGGAATGACGAACCCTTTCAGATTCTTCAATAGAAAAAGAGAAATGACACTATTCTAGAATGTAGCATTGAACAAGTGAATAGAACGCTTCAAGTAAGAATAGTGGTGCAACCCAACAGTAGATAATACTAAAACCCAATTAGTTGAAATGAGATTCTAAATATAAGAATCTTGGAAAGGAAAACTAAATGGGTATAACTATAAAATATTTCTACTAATTAAGCCACAACATCGAATAGGAAATTTTACTGTGCAGTGGGTGAAACAATTCCAAGGAAGAAAAAATATAATTATCGACAAAATTTCGATCAGACACGCTTTTTAAATTCAAATCGTTGTCTATTCGAATAAAAAAATATGAACTTATTGGGGTTATAGTGACGTTGTCATAACCACTAAGGAAGGTTGGAGGCGGTCCATTATTCTTCTACATAACAAGAATCGTTGTAAGAAGAAATCGATATGCGGAAATATTCCGCAAATAAAATTATGAGACTGTAATAAAATCAGTAGAAGTGAAATATGATACCTTATTCTATGAGTTTTCACGGGTCGGAACCTGTTTTCCGAGATATTCCCAACTCAATAAAAAAATAAAAATAAAAACCTTCCAAACCAAATCTGGGTATTGAAATAAAATTTAAATGGATAAAATCGACAACGAAAGTATGAGAGGTATGAGAAAGTTCACAACCATGGAAAAATGACGAGATTAATAAATACCTTTCCTCTCTTGCCAGAGCCATATGGACATGTGGCACAACACCTTCATTTCCAAAATATTCGAAATAGGAACGAAATCATCAAGTCTGAAGGTGGACTGTAGATGAAGGTAGGATAAAATAAATTTGTACTCGAATGTAGTTCTAGAAAAAGGCAAAGTTAAACCATGCGTTCTAGGCAATAACAGAAAGCCAGTTAATATCAAATGGATACCTACTCTCTAGTCGTAAAAAAATTTCAAGAAACGTGAAAAAAGTGGTGATGTATTACGGAGCGTGGACGGTGTGCGAGAATACAGCAAATATTGGGCCTCGTATCCTTGAGTCATAAAGGAGAAAATTCAAATGGCTAGGTTGCGCGAACGAGAAATGTCGAACCAGAAAGAAAAATGAAATATCTTATACAGATGGAAACCCTAAGTAGCTCGGTTAATCTAGATCGTCCACGCATCGATGGATCGTGGAGATCTCTCGGGTTGACGTGTTGGAGACTGGGCATGGGAGACCATGTGATTCAGAGCAAGTGGTTTAATATTAAGAAATCTCGAGAAAACCAAAATCCCAGATTTGGCATAATCAAATACGAAAGTGTCATTTCATATTGAAGTCGAACGGTGATGAAATCTTCGAAGTATCAATCTCAAATAAATACCGACAACGATTTAAATGTGTTTGAATTAATTACCAACGTTGCCCGAGCGGCGGCATCAAGCAGTCCGGCCTCGGCCCGAAGAGACAAGGCGGAAGTTAATTCCGCGGGGGTCCATCAAGCAAGGCAGGGGGAGGAACTTACCCCCTCGGACCTGCTGACGTATGCAAGCACCCACACTGCGTTTTAATAATAAAAAGGTGTTTTAATTTTTATTTTGCCCATCGCACAGATTTAAAACAAAATTTGGTTTTAAATGTTAATTGTTTTGTTTTTAATATATGTGACATATATATTAAAAAGCCGTGAAGTGTAATTTTAATTACACAGCAGTGTAAATATAAAAAAAAGGGAAAAGACAGCAGAATGTTTTATTACACAGGATTGTTTTTTGATAAAAGCACAGCAGTGCGGGAAGATAAAAAGAACAGCGGTGCCACCAACCAGTTTGCCATCAATGCGTTCTAAGCGGTGCTGACAGAGTTAATGCAGCCATTAAAGATTTATGAAGCGGTGAAATTTAGTGGTTGGGTCATCTTAATGACACAGAGATATTTCTGTTTTGTAATATGTAGAGACAGAGTTATTTTGTAGTTGTAATGTTTTATATATGCACAGCAGCGCATTTTAAAACACAGAGTGACAGAGAATTGTAATTTTTAATACACAGAACAACAGTGTTTTAGAAAATTACAGAGCATGCACAACAGTCTATTGTTGTTGTTTTTATAGACAGAGTATTTTCTGTGTGAGACAGAGAAGAGTGATTTGGACACTGTGTGTGAAGCAGTTCCATATTTTGTAATCTCCTAGCAGTGGAAAGCTATCAGAATTGTAACAGCAGTTTTTTTTATGAATATAATTTTTTTTATGAGAAAAGCTATTTGTTGACGTATGCCAATTTTAATTATTCTCTGTGTTAAAGAGGGACTGTATATTGTTTTGGAATTCTGAAAATTTCAACATGGTATCGGAGCCAATCCAGGCTATTTGAAGGTCAAATAAGCTGAAGGAAACGAATTCTTTGTTGCAGCAGCTTCTCCAGCAGTGTGAAGACTCAGCCATAAAGGATTTAAGGTATTTCTCTATATAGTTTTGTGTTACTGTTGCAGTACAGTTGGTTAGTTTTAAACACACAGTCAAGTGTTTTTATCATAGTTAGAAGTGCAGAATGGCTGGCTCCAGCACAGGTATGAGTTTGGGAAATATCCATCTCCCACAATTCAATGGAAAAAATTATGACTATTGGTCAATAACTATGAGAGCTTTATTTGTCTCCCAAGAGTTATGGGAATTAGTTGAGGATGGCTTTGAAGAGCCAGCAAATGAAGTAGAGGTTCTTCTTTTAACTCAGGCAGAAAGGGAATCACTGAAGAACAATAAGAAGAAAGATGCCAAGGCTCTTTTCTTCTTGTATCAAGCAGTGCATGAGAGTGTGTTTCCAAGGATAGCAGCAGCCAAGAAATCCAGTGAAGCATGGGAAACTCTCAAGACAACCTATCAAGGTATGGAGAGAGTGAAGACAGCAAAACTTCAGTTGCTGAGGAGAGACTTTGAGACTCTCTGTATGAAAGAGTCAGATAACATTGACTCATTCTTCACTCATGTGATTGGAATGGTCACACAAATAATATCTCATGGAGAGACTCTTGAAGACAAGAGGATTGTGGAAAAACTCTTGAGAAGTTTACCCTCAAGATTCGATGTGATTGTCACCACCATAGAGGAGACTAGGGATCTCACAAAGTTTTCAGTGGATGAATTACATGCATCACTGATTACCCATGAACAGAGATTGGGTAGGAGTGAAAACTCATCTCTTGAACATGCTTTTAAGACCCAGATGTCTTTCGGAAGAGGAAGAGGGCAAGGCAGAAGAGGAAGAGGCAGAAGCCAAAACAGAGGTGGAAGGAATAGTCCAGCAAATGCTCAAGGAAGGGGCAGCAATCCAAATCAGCATCAAGGCCAAGGCAGCAGCCAACAGAATGGTCAGCAGAATGCACAAGGACAAAGGTATGACAAATCCAATGTCCAATGTTACAATTGTAAAAAATATGGTCATTATGCTAATGAATGTAGAAAGAAGAAGAAGAATGATATGAGAAGTGAAACTAGTGCAAATTTCACAAAAGAAAACAACAGTCAAAGTAATTTGTTTTTAGCTTGTAATATGGCCGAAGAAAAGAGTGAAGACTTATGGTTTCTAGACTCCGGTTGTAGTAACCATATGACAGGAAACTTAGCAATGTTTTCTATGTTAGATGAAAGTGTGCAGTCACAAGTCACACTAGGAACTGATAGCAAAGTTTCTGTTATGGGAAAAGGAGATGTAAATATTTTAACAAGATTAGGTGCAAAGAAAACCATAGCAGATGTTTATTATGTTCCAGGAATGAAGTTTAATCTCTTAAGTGTTGGACAGCTTGTCCATAAGGGATATAATGTTTTCTTTGATAATGATGTTTGTACCATCATGGATAAACCACCCAGCAAACAGTGTATTGCTGAAGTGAAGATGACAAGGAACAGGATGTTCCCTCTCAGAATGAGAGCAGACTTGAAAAATGGTGAAGAGAAAGCAGCAGTTGCACAGGAGACTTTCCAAAGCGAACCAAAGGATGATAATTGGTTATGGCACTTGAGATTTGGACATCTCAACTTTGGAGGTCTTAATTTGTTGAACAGAAAAGGAATGGTAAGTGTTTTACCATTGATAGAGAAACCGGACAGCCTTTGTGAAGGTTGTATTCTTGGGAAACAACACAGAGAAAGTTTTCCTTCCGGGAAAAGCATAAGGGAAAAAGCACCCTTAGAGATTGTCCACTCAGATGTATGTGGACCGATGCAAACTCCATCACTTGCTAGTAGCCACTATATCTTAACATTCATAGATGATTTTACAAGAAAAACTTGGGTTTACTTTTTGAAAAACAAAAGTGAAGTGTTTGAAAAATTTTGCAATTTCAAAGCACTTGTTGAGAATCAAAGTGGGCTGCATATCAAAGTCTTAAGGACTGATAGAGGAGGTGAGTATATATCTAAATATTTTCTACGGTTTTGTAGAGAAAATGGTATTCAAAAGCAGTTTACAACTAGATATACTCCACAGCAAAATGGAGTAGCCGAAAGGAAGAACCGAACCATAATGGACATGGCAAGGAGTATGTTAAAGGCAAAGCATTTGCCTAATGATTATTGGGCTGAAGCTGTACATTGTGCAGCGTATATTTTGAACAGGTGCCCTACAAAAGCAGTTATGAACAAAGTGCCAGAAGAGGCATGGAGTGGCACAAAGCAAAGTGTCACACACATGAAGGTTTTCGGATGTGTGGCTTATGCACACATTCTGGATCAGCTAAGAAAGAAGTTGGACAGCAAGGGGGAGAAATGTATTTTTATTGGATACAGTGAGGAATCCAAGGCCTACAGGTTATATAACCCATCCAGCAAGAAGTTTCTTGTGAGCAGAGATGTTCAGTTCATTGAAGAGGAAGCTTGGGATGGAAGCATAGAGAAAACAATGAATGTTAAACATTGTTTATCTCATGATGAGAATGATGATGAGGTGGCTGAAATACATCCCCAAACAGCAGCATCAACACCGCAGAGTACACCCTTGAGGAGAAATGAAAGTGCTTCTCCAAGCACACCACAAGGAGGAAATTCAAGTGCTTCTTCAAGTACTTGTACACCTAATGAAAGAGGTAAGAAATTCAGAAGTTTGAAAGAGATTTATGAACAAGATATAACAAATGAAGGTATCAATTCTTTGTTTGCTTTATATTGTCATGTTGATGATCCTGTTCATTTCGAAGAAGCTATCAAGGATAGGAAATGGATAGAAGCTATGGATGAGGAAATAAATGCCATAGAGAGGAATAAAACTTGGGATTTGGTTGAACTCCCAAAAGGTAAAGATGTCATTGGTGTTAAATGGGTCTACAAGACCAAGAGTAATGTTGAAGGAAAAATAGAGAGACACAAGGCAAGGCTTGTTGTCAAAGGCTATAAGCAGAAGCATGGCATTGATTATGAGGAAACTTTCGCACCGGTTGCCAGAATGGAAACCGTGAGAGCAGTGTTGTCTATAGCAGCACAAAACAAATGGAAAGTTTACCAAATGGACGTAAAGTCGGCATTCCTGAATGGAGTGTTAATGGAAGAGGTTTACATTGATCAACCTCTCGGCTATGAGAAGAAAGGCCAAGAGCACAAGGTATGCAAACTGAAGAAAGCTCTTTATGGGCTGAAGCAAGCGCCAAGAGCGTGGTACAGTAGGATAGACTCATATCTACTGGAAAATGGATTTGAGAAGTGTGAGGGAGAACCCACCCTCTACATCAAAGAACAAGACGGTAAAATTTTAATTGTAGTCTTGTATGTTGATGATGTTATTTTTACAGGTAATGATGATTGCCTTATTGAACATTTTAAAACAGTCATGAAAGAAGAATTTGAAATGACCGATATGGGTTTGTTGAGATACTTATTGGGAATAGAAGTAGAACAAGATAAAAATGGGATTTTTATCTCACAGGCAAAGTATGTTAATGAGGTACTTGAAAGATTTAACATGCAGGAATGCAAAGCAGCAATCACTCCCACAGTGATGGGATTAAAGCTCAGCAGAGAGGACAGCAGTAAGGATTTTGATCCTAGTTTGTACAAGAGCATAGTTGGCAGCCTTATGTACTTGACTGCAACTAGGCCGGACATAATGCATGCTGTTAGTTTGATTTCCAGGTTCATGGAAAAGCCAAAGGATGCACATTGGCAAGCAGCAAAAAGAATTTTGAGGTATGTTAAAGGTACTAAAAGGTTTGGTATTTTGTATACTACTTCAGAATGTTCAGATTTAGTTGGATACACGGACAGTGATTGGGCTGGAAGTGTAGATGATCGGAAGAGCACTTCTGGTTATGTTTTTCACATGGGTTCAGGAGCCATTTCATGGGCTTCTAAGAAACAGCCCGTTGTAGCGTTGTCTACAGCAGAAGCAGAATATGTGGCAGCTACAGCAGCAGCGTGTCAAGCAGTTTGGATGCGAAAAATGTTGAGAAGCTTATGTCAAGAATAGGTAAAAGGGACAGTGATATTTTGTGACAATAGCTCAGCTATTGCATTGTCTAAAAATTCTGTTTTTCATAAAAGGACAAAGCACATTGACACCAAGTTTCATTTCATACGGGAATTGGTAAGCAATGGTGAGATTGTTTTGCAGCATTGCAGAACGGAGGATCAATTTGCAGATATCCTCACAAAGCCACTACAGCAGAAAAGCTTTGAACATTTCAGAAGATGCATGGGTATGCAGGAAAACCCAGCAGTTGAAATTAAGGGGGAGTGTTGGAATTAATTTCCAACTGCATGGACACGGCAGCAAACAGGTTTGAGGCGGAAGTTAATTCCGCGGGGGTCCATCAAGCCAGGCAGGGAGGAACTTACCCTGAATTCGCCGACGTATGCAAGGGCCTCCACACTGCTTAACAATAAAAAGGTTGCGGGGTTTTAATTTTGATGTCTATCGCATTTATTTAAAATAAAAATTTGGTTTTAAATGTTAATTGTTTTGTTTTTAATATATGTGACATATATATATTAAAAAAAGCCGTGGAAGTGTAATTTTACTTACACAGTTGTGTTGTAAATATAAAAAAGGGAAAAGATGCACGTTTTGTTACACATGATTGTTTTTTGATAAAAGCACAAAGAAGTTGCTTTAAAGATAAAAAAGAACAAATGGTACACCAACCGCTTGCCATCAATGCGTTCTAAGCGGTGCTGACAGAAGTAATGAAACCATTAATGTTTTTCCAAGCGGTGAACTTAGTGGTTGAATCATTTTAATGACACAGATATTTTCTGTTTTGTAATTTGTAAAGACAGAGAGCTGTTTTGTTATGTGTAATGTTTTTTTTTATACACAGCAGCGTATTTAAAAACAGAGTGACAGAGAATTGTAATTTTTAATACACAGAACAGCAGAGTGTTTTAGAAAATTACAGAGCATGCACAACAGTGTATTGTTGTTGTTTTTATAGACAGAGTATTTTCTGTGTGAGACAGAGAAGAGTGATTTGGACACTGTGTGTGAAGCAGTTCCATATTTTGTAATCCCTCTTTTGAGGAAGTATTGTAACAGCAGTATTTTTTATATATTGAATATAAATTTTCTGAGTTGAGAACTCTGTCTGTGAGTGAATTTTTAGAATTATTCTCTGTGTTAAATAGGGACTGTTTATTGTTTTGGAATTCTGAAAATTCCAACAAAAATGAACATATTTATTAAGTACCGGGTCATCGAAACGTAAACCCAATGGCGTAGGAACCAACATTTAATACTACTGCAGTAGCTGGAGATTGACTGCACCAAGCAATTGAACCAGCACGAATAACTATGAGTTTTGCAATAACATGTTAAATTTTTGAACCAATAGAATTTGAGATAAATATATTAAAATATTATCAAAAAAATCATGAATTTCTATTCATAATGTTTAACATTAGATAAATTTTAACTTTTTTGAGTCAAACAAAAATTAATGTCAAATCAATAGCCAACCTAATGCAATATACCATAGTTTTTTTTTATTTGTTGATTCAATAGCGCTTTGAATAGTTAGGAGGAATGATCATTATTTTTCTTGCTCAATTTTCTTGTTAGTAATATATTGATAATGTCTTAAACTTATCTAAAGATATCATTTTCAAAATAAGTGAAAATGTTGAAGATTTCTTAAAATATATATTTCAAAAAAGTTATTAATTAAGATTAGCTTAAGTGAGTGGTTGAGAAAAATATTATTTTTTATACTGAAATTTAATTTTTACAAATAATATGTTGAGCTCTCAATAAATATATTTTTACTTTAGGTATCATTCTCAAAATAATAAAAAATATCTAATAAATTTTTAAAATGTATATTTTATGTATTTCTAACTTTTAGAAAACCAAAAAAACAAAACTACTTAATGAAAAAAACATTTCCTATACATTTGAAAAAGCAAAATTTAATTACATGAGAAGGAAACTTGCTCCTAAATTAACTTAGAAAAAAGAAGTACCCTCACATATATTTGCTCCAAATTAACTCACTTAAAAGAAAGGCAACAAATATTTAAGTGTTTCATGAATTAAAAAAACACATTAATTACATTAAAAGATGTTTATATAAAAAGATAGAACTTCACGAGATTCATCTTACAAATCAATGAAAGATTGGCCTTTGTTATTCGTTTGTTCTTTTGGTTGACATTCTATGGTGCCACCTAAACACCCTTTGACCAATCGATCTAGTGATGGCTCAACAAAGCTCTCTAGACGAGAACACAACTATCGCTACTAAATAAATGAAATCTAATGCTTAGTGCACTAACAACATACATACACAAATAGGTTCTTGGCATTCTTAATTCTCCCAATTTGAGGTGGTGGCACTGGAAGGAGATAACTTACATGGGCAACCTTGCGAGAAAGAATTGGAGGATCCAAATAAGTAAGTCCAAGACAATTTTACTTTGATTTCGAGTCTCCAATGGTAAGTTTCTCAATGATTGGTCAGTTTTGCTAATAATTGTCATAGGCTTTCCCATCTTCTTTCCATCTTTTTCTTCTTCTTTCACTGTAATTTATATATTGATGTTAATCATCTTTTTCTTCTTCTTTTATTGTAATTTATATATTGATGTTAATCATTTACAATAAATGTTGCTAATCAAAATTAGCATGGACTTTTTCTTCTCTATACATCTATCAAGGATTTTGGAATCTTTTTATATATTTTTTATGCTTTTCAATTTAATTTACCACTTCTTAAACACTAATTTATGATATATTCTATTTTAGGATGTATGTAATTGCAAAATCTACTAAATCATTAATACATCATATAATCATCACATAAGATTTTCTATTTATTTAAAAGAAGGAAAATTGAAAAGCATATTAACATAAACAAAAGAAAAATGTCTATTGGTTAAGTTTGGGTGGTTATTGGTTAAGTTTGGGTGGTTGAGAAAAGTGTTATTTTCTTTACTTAAAATCAATTTCCACAAGTAACATATTGAATTCTTTATAAGTATATCATTTTATGTTTCAGCATGAGCTTTCAATAATGTTACCCTATATAACATTCTCATAATGAGAAGAAATGCATGAAGGATTTACTTAGTAAATTTCCCTAGAAGATGTATTTGCTGAAATATGTATTTTGTATAAGATAATTAGTAATTGTGCGGAAAGGCTCTAACGTTACATTTAAAAATAATAAAATAATGCTTACATTAAAAAATAATATTAACAAAAAAATAATATCTACCAAAAACAATGAAGTATTTTAATTTCCATTTTAATTTTATATCAACTTTATATAGAAAGATAATGTAATTGAAAGTAAAATAATTTTAATTCGTTTTAAATATGATGGAGATATACAATTCATTTCCTACTTAATATGAATATAGAGTTGATATTAGATAATGTGTAATTCATTTTATATGCAGCTGACATGTAATATTTAAAGAAAAAATATATTAATAACAAAAAAAAAATATTTGAGTGACAACCATAAATAAAATATTCAATGTCAATATTAAATAACATAATTTTATATCAATTTTATATAAAGAAAAATAAAATACTTGAGAGTAAAAAACTTCTTATATTTTTACAATCCATTGAAATGAAAATGTGTTATTTATTTATTTAAACATTTTTAATATGGATTTGATATATAATATTTAAAAATTATTAATAACAATCATAATTAATTATAATTATAAATCAAATATTTTAATATAGATATAGAGAGAGTTCTCATTTCATCAATAAGTGCTTTTTAATTCAAAGTACAAGGGAGATTTGTAATTCTTTCAATGTTTAATATGGAATTCTACAAGTAACATTTTAAAAAATATTAATAACAAAAATAATTTAATGTATTCATACATACATTATATCATATGGATTCTACTACTAAATATGAAGGAGCATGCCTTAATATTTTATTTGGAAAAATGTGTATCATAAATAAAATATTTAAATGAAATATATATATAGTGGGAAAAAGATTAAAAAAATTATAGTTAAAATATTCATTAATGTGTTGTTCAAAATGAGCGAATTCATCTTAATTTCAAATGTATCAAAATTGAGAGGAATCAAATTTCTCTAGATGTAAACATTTCTTCAAATTTATTACTAAAAAAATTATATCTGAAAAATTTAAATACTACTTAACACTAAATAAATTTAAAATTAAAATAAATTTATAATAATAATAAATAAATACAAATAACATACCAGTTTCAAATTTACAAATTTATGTTTGTAAAAAGATGTCAGCATTAAAATATCTCATGTGAAAATTACGTGTTGCCCCGCATACACTATTCCATTGCCCTTCTCATCATTTCTTACAATCAAGGAGATGAAATCGAGATTAATTCAAAATTTCCATAACCTTGTGCTTCACGATATCTCGATATGCCATGAATTGCCCTAATTGCAGATAGGCATGGTTGAAAATCGGAAAAATAGATAGGCTCTTTTCTGTTTTTTCAACAGAAATTTTTTTTGTCTTTTTGTTATTTAATCTGAATAACAAAATACAAGGATATGCAGTAAATTTTGTAACAGTGCTTTTTACATTTGGCTGCTAATAGACGATTCGGAAGTTGGAGATATGTTAACAGTGTTTTTTACATTTGGCTGCTAATAGACGATTCGGAAGTTGGAGATATGTTGCAGTGCATTTGCTTTGGGAAATGGTTCAATGAATGCAAGCAATAAATAACATATGTCATCATTGGAAGCAGGGCAGGGCGAGCCTTATTTCAGTTGCCATAGGTCCATTAATGCAGCGAGGTCGCTGATGCCCGTTGTACAACGGCGGGCATCAGCTGGCCGCATTAATGCCCGCCGTACGACGGCGGGCATCAGCTGCCTGGCCGCATTAATGGGCCTATGGCAGCTGAAATAAGGCTCGCCGTGTTTGGAGGAGAAAGTCAATTGTACTTAAAATACGGACATAACGAACAAGTGGAATCCATGATTGGGATTTCGAACTTTTCACAATCAAGATTGACAATATCGAGTTAGCATGGAAGAATAGCGAGGTAAGAATGGTTAGACCAATGACACTAATGACACTCACATAATTTGTTGGACATTGTCCTAAATACGAGGGATATTAACCTTAAGATTATTGTGCCTTTGAAGAAAAATAAAAGGGCTCTCTCGTTCAATAAGAATGAAGAAAAACAAATATTTGTTATTTAAAAAAAAAAAAAAACCATTAAATATACTTTCTTTTCTTTTCTTTTTCTTATAATTTCATTTTATTGATTTCAAAAGAACATTTTACATTATGATATTATTTGTTAGTACAAAGACTTTTTACATTTCAATTATTACCTATCACATTGATTTATGGGTTTTTTTGTTTTACTTTTTCTCTTTCGAGTCTCAAAAGTTATTTGACATTGCTGAAGGTGGAGTTGTTTTTACGATATTTTGAAGAAACTCAAACGCTAATAAATCTACTCTAATTACTATCTCGTTCTCATTGTTTGAGTGATCAGACGCATGGGTATGCTTTTGCCTACTAATCGTTGGTATTGTCATCATTGAATCCTTATCATTGATCTTTATTGTCAGGGACCCCTCTACAAAGGGGTGAGGCGATGATGTTGGGTGTTGCACTAGATCTGGAGATTTTGTATTGTGAGGGGGTGACTTTTGTTGTTGATCATCACTCTTCTTATGGTTTGCAACATTCTTGGGGCCTGAAGCAATTTTTGGGTCCCTCCATCCTTGCCCATATCTCTTTGGCTCTTCAATGTCAAATGTCCCTATTCTCGAAGGACACATGCTCTAAAGGTGCCCAGGTTGTTAACATGTTCTACACCTGAAAGCAGTGTTTTCGTAGTCCAATGACTAGTGAAATTCTTTACCCTCACGCATAACGATAATTTTGTCTGGCATACCTTCACTAAGTTCCACTTCTACACAAATTCGGATGAAAGTGATGATCCCTTGGGCCGATATATTGTTGTCCATCTTGATGAAAATGCCTATTGAGTCTCCGATATCTGTTAGGATCTCTAACAAAATCTAGTGAAGAGGTAAGTTTGACAGCCTTACCCAAACTAGAGTGCCCAAAGATTTCATAGCATTCGGGCTAAAGTCTAGAACCAATATCTGAATTGAAAGGCCAACTCGACCCTAGAAGCAAGGTCCTTGGTCAAAAACCTTATGGTGATTTTTCATATCCTTGAAGACAACCATAAAAAAAAAAATAATAATAAATAAAAAACAAAAACAAACAAACAAATCTACATTTCAGGACCAATTTTGGTGAACCAAATTCTAGAGGGCCAATGACGAGAACCAAAACCCATTAAAGCAACATATAATCACCCTACGTTTGTAGTCTACTACCCTGATATTTGATAGAATAATATTCAATGATACCTTTGGAGTGTCCTCAGATTACTCCACCACAAAAGCTTGACCTGAGAATTCTTTTGAAGTATGAGAGATGGAAGCAGGGTTAAGGGAATCCTTGAAGGATTCAGGCTTCGAATTTGAGGCATCCCCCCTGCCCTTAGCACCTCCATTTAGACATGCACCAAGGGATATGGAAGCATCCCTCTTGATGCCATAATCTCTAAGGAAATTCTCCATTTTGAGTTGTCGCCCTTCAAAAAGGAGCCTCATTGCCTCCATAGGAATTCCTTTGCACTTCTAAATGTTGACAACAAGTGAAAACATCAAACCCTCTTCTTCAACCATTATGTAAAGGGATTCCTTGGACAAATATCTGACAAAAATTGGGACATTCTTGGAGACCAAGTTTCCAAGACCTCTACTTGTTGGGATTAGACCATGCTCATCCTCCACAGGCAAAGGAGTAGCCTCCACTGGCTAGAAATATCTGTCAAACATTTTACAAGAACTCCCATGACCCAGGAGAACTTCACGATCAAGAATAGGGAAAGTCTTAAAAGGTTTCTACACCTCCCACATTGCCTTGGGGATCAAGCCAGGTAGAAACGTTTTGACAAACACTTTGAATGTCCAACCACTCCAACCAAGAAAAGCTCAAAACAACATTATGTCAAACACAATGTGTGAAAACTCCTCGCCCTCAACTTTTGCACTAACCAAGGACTTGAAGAGTGCATAAGGAAATCCAAGAGACCTACAGATGGCAGACCAATCACTAACTAGGGACCAAGAGGCAATGGCTAGATGTGATTTCTTTCTTGCGGCATTGGCTAAAGAAATACTCATGTGCATCCACTGTGTAAAATCACACAAGGAGGTCCACTTCTTAAAAACCCCTGAGGTGTTCTATAATATCCCTTTTGAAATATTTTATAAATTTCGCTGGAAAATTCTCAACCAAAATTTCTCCATTAAATTATCATGCATTTAACAGAAGATTTCCGTGTCAAATAAAACATACAAGTACATGCAAATCCATAACACCATAATGAGGAAATAACTCAGGTTTATTATAATATAATTGGGGTTACATGTTGAAATGAGAAATAGTTGAGATAACTGAAATAGAACTAGTCTCGAGGATCTGCTACAAAATTGTGCTGGCCTCCCAAAACTGAACTGTTGCACTCTCCCTCCGGCAATAGACGCCACTAAATCAACTGGAAATCAATGAAGCACCAATTATGGATCTGAATGATCCTCACTCCAATATCCTTGAAGCTTCGTGAAACTCCTGAATGAAGTCTCCTCAAAGAGAGTTGGGTTTCCATCCAACACACGACAACATACCCAAGGGTTTCCGTCCTGGGGCTACCAATGGAGAAGAGAACCGGGTTCTCAACCTCACATACAAGAAAAAAAATCAAATCCAAGATGTTCCTCAATGGCCTCCTCCCCTTCTTTGATAGATCTCATGGACCCCTCTAGAGCCTTCTATTTTATTATTATTTTAATCATGGAGCACTTTTCCCTCTTATTTTCTAATTAGAATATTCTTTTTTTAAAGCCGGAAAGAGTAAATCAGCTACCATGTCTCCTCAGTTCACTGAAACTCATGTCCAACCATCCCATCATGTAGTTATTCTCATTCTAGTTCCAATGAGATAGTACACTAAGGTGTTCTAATACATATTCCTCCCGGGATACCACCTTGAGCGTAATTAATTAAATATCATTTTTGGGATTCAACTGCGTTAAGTAAATCATTCATCTATGACCATTTCCATGAGAAGTAGTCGTAAATGACTAATTTCTTATGATTTTTGAATAGTCCACTTAGCACTCATTGCATCGGGTGATGCTCACAGGGGTGAAGAAGTGGGATTGAAACTAGTGAAATGAATCACATAGCGTCAATCATCACTTCCGGGGTTTGCACCTAGTAACCAGGATTTACTTAACGCAGTTGAATCCCAAAACTGATATCTAATATAATGCACTGCGGAAAAACCCTCATACATAATTAATTAAGTGAAGCCCAAAAGTAACTCAATTTTCCGAAAGTTGTCGAAATGCACCGAAATGAAATGAAAATTGTCTGGTTGATGGAATATATCAAGCGAATGACACCGGCCCTCATAAAAACTCTTCAAAACTCCTCTAAAAAGCCCTTGGGCCCGCTTATGACCCTAACTTGTACCTGTGACCTGTCTGCTCCCAACTCTAGAAGATCATCCTAACCCTGTCATAAGGAACAAAAAAAAAGGAATATTACAGACCTTCCGCCCCAAGATTTCTTGCCCTCAAGCAATCCAAATATGTGGGCCACCCTGCTGACCCAATGAAATTGAGACCCAATTCCTGAATCCCATACAAACCCTTGAGTGTGGCTATGCTCATGTGTCAAGCTACCTGGAATAAACCCCTCAATGTCATGATCCCAAATTGATCCCTCACCGCACCTATCATCAATCAATCCTCCCGGATCCCAACGCCACCATGGCCAATCATTGCCTGAATCCCATGGCTTGGACTGCGCACTACCTCTGGCTATAGCCGCTGCCCCATGAAGCGAAGACCACCAACAAGCATCAATGTTCCATGGCTCATGTTGTGTTGTAGCTCTGACTATGTAAGATACCCCACCAACTACGTGCCAACTCATCACCTCTCTCCAATCCAACTCCTGACTCAATATCATGCTAACCCTGCTCTCCTAAAGTCGGGATGGAATGTTGAAGCGATGTCGACCTGTGCCCCACGGCCAACTGGAAGCTGCATCATCTACCATGTCTAAGGGTCCTTGTGTTGAGATTTTGTGTATTTGGGGTAGCATCAATTGTGCTCTGGCTCCCAAATTTTTTCAAGGGACTAGAGTACACTTGATCTACAAGACCCAGAAATGGATTTCAGAATTTTCAAGTCGTGTTCAAGATATTCAAATAATTAATTATTTTTATTAAATAATTAAAGTGAATTAATTAACACATGTGCTGAAATTGTCTTAAATCACATGGATTAAGCAGTCTTTTAATCTCAGCCATTGATGGATGATTTAATCTCAGTCGTTGAAGGGTTCAATGTAAAAGTATAAGAGAAAGGCTTTAGGTTCAGTTGAAGACACACAATTTCTATAGAACTGAGGAATAGATCTCGAATTCTAGGGCGGGTTTGATAAGAATTTTTGGTGGAATTTCCTGCAGTGAGGGGTAGTATTGGCCAAGGGAATGTTCTGATTCCAGGGCCAAGAAACAGCAAGAGGCAAGAGGAGCAGCCACAAGGACAGCACAAAGAGGCTTCAGAGCCACGTAGAGCAGCAGGGGCAGCACAGAGACAGCGCAGAGGCAGCTAGGGCCACGTTGGGCTGACGTTGGCCAGGTAGAGGCATCATAGGGATAGCGTAGACCCTCCAAGGGTGACACAAGCCCTCCTAGAGCCACGCAAAGGCTGACGCGGTCCCTCCAGGGCAACGTTGGGGCTTCAAAAGCAGCATTGAGGGTTTCTAGGGTCAAATCCGGGCTGAATCCTATAAATCCTGTTTGAGGGTGTGGATCAGTCAGATATTTTGGCACTAGATCTTCAGGTTAGCTGCAGATTTTATATCTTTTATTCTCTGTCGGGTTTTCCAAGGTCTGAACCTAGATTTGTTGTACTCAAAACTACTTAATAATAAACCCTCATATATATTGAACTGGTTTCCCGCTTTGGGTTTTTCCGTGGACTTCTGTCCAAAAATCCATGTGCCACTTTGTTGCATGAGTGAATTATTCAGTAAATTATCTGCATGTGTGGGTTGTAGTTGTGTTTATTTTCGGTATTTTCTAAATCTGATTTCTGGAAATAACTTGCATAAATTAAATCAAGTAGGAGAAAATAAACCAATACACTACAATATAATTTTCACATCGTATCAAAACGATAGCAGTTCAAGCTGAATCTCCAGCAATCGGTTGAAGAAATATTTTGTCTACAGGGTGGCAGAAGAAGCAGTAGATCTGGAAAGGGCATCTTGACAGCAAGGGAAAGCAGATCCAAGAGACAGCATTGAAACTGCAAAAGGCCTCTAGGCTTACGTAGACCCTTCCCAGGGCAGCGTAAGGATTGCGTCACCCAGTCTGGGGTTATGCAAGTCCACTTCTGAGCAGTGTTGGGACTGCGTTGGGCCTGCCAGGAGGACGATGTCCAGTCACTTCTCTTGTTTTAGAAATATTTTTCCAAGATCCGGAAGCAGTGCTTCAGATCTTCAGCAATGTTGGTCGGGTACAGATTCTGCAGGTGCATAATTGTGCCTAGCTAAGGCAACAAAGGCAGGAGAAAGACAGTCATTCAGCAGATCAGAGCCAATCGGATCTAAGATTCGATCGGGAGGATTGGAGAATATTGTCCGTTTGAATTTTGGTGGAAGATTTCCATGAGGGAAGTCATTTTGCAGTAGAAGCAATTACTAGAGGGTTTCTAGTCACCAAGAAACCAAGATCTAGAGGGAGAAGTATTGTTTTCCTTAGATCTGAACAAAGATGGCTCGATATGGACTGAGGGATCAAGATAGATTGGATGGCATGTCCAACTATGTTATCTGGAAGACCAGAATCCTCTCGGTTATGGATGAGTATGGTCTCAAATACCATGCAAAGAAGACACGTGTTGTACCAACCGATGCAAATCCACTCAAGAAGTATGAAGAAAATCAAGAAAAGACGAAGAGTTTGATCAGAGACGGAGTCAAGGACCATGTGATTCCTCATGTTACTGGTAAGAATACAGCACATGACATGTGGTCAGCTTTGGAAGTGATGTACCAAGGAGGCTCTGTACAAAGAAGAATTCTTATTGAGAATCAGATGTATATGTTCTAGATGATGAAGGGTGAAGAGATAGATCCATTCCTCTTCAGAATTCAAGCTATTCGTGACCAGTTGATTGGCATGGGTTCTAATCCAGATGAAGGGCTCCTAGTGAGGACGGCCCTGAATGTTGTCTCTGAAGAATGGGAAACGTTTGTCCAGAGCATTCTGAGAAGGGCAGTGTTACCATCATGGGTAGATACATGGTCTATTCTCCGCCAAGAGGAGATCAGGAGGATCACCGAGAAGTAGTCTATCAGTAGAGGAAGTGGATCAGCTTGAGTGAAGAAAGAAGAAGAGGAGGATGCAGCGCTTTCATTAAGGGAAAGAAGAAAGGGAAGAAGAAGAAGGACCTCTCCAAGGTCTAGTGCTTTAACTCTGGTGATCTTGGTCATTTCGCCAGTAGTTGTCCTAAGAAGAAGGACAAAGGAGCTTCTGATTCCAAGGCTGTAGCAGCAAATGATGATGGATTTGATGATGATGCAGCCATGAGTGCTCATGCACCACGAGAAGAGGTGGGGTGACATGGATATATAGACTATCCATTTTGAGTGGTAGGATCCTTCAATCAGCCCTACTCTTGGATCACATACGAGCTACGGGAGCCTTAAGATGGTAGCACGATGATACGAGAGATGGTTGCAGATGACCACATTGAAGAGAAAGAGAGAGATGAAGAGCTAAAGAGGGAGCAACGTGATGCAGAGGCAGCAGCGGCGTGGAGGCAGCAGCGCAGAGAAGATGGCCTCACGCAGTGCAATGTTGCAGCATGACAGTGTCTCCAAGGGGACAGCGTGATGCATCATCCAGGAAGCTTCAGTGGTGGAGGAAAACTTGACTTATCTTTCAAACAGTTCAGTAGAGGCTTTTAGTTGCTTACTTCTCAGAAAATTAGTTGCATTGCAGCAGTTAGCAGTGGCAGTGTTATGGACAGCATGATATAGAAAATTGAGAGGGAGATGCAGTACATATGTGGCAGTGTCAGTGGTTGTGGCATGGGCAGCATTACAGAGAGTGGCAGTGCAGTAGATGGAGGGCAGAAGGCCAAGCATTAAAATCACAGATCCAATACTCAAGATCTTGTAATACATGGTGTGATGTATTGCTAGAGCACACTCCTGATGCTAAGAGGGACTGTTGATATTTTGTGTATTGGGGGTAGCATCAGTTGTGCTCTAGCTCCCAAATTTTGTGGAGGGACTAGAGTACACTTGATCTACAAGACCCAAAAATGGATTTGAGAAATTTCAAGTTGTGTTCAATATATTCAAATAATTAATTATTTTTAATGGATTTCCTAAGTCTAGCTTAGGAAAATAAAATAATTAAAGTGAATTAATTAACACATGTGTTGAAATTGTCTTAAGTCACATGGATCAAGCAACCTTTTAATCTCAGTTGTTGATGGATGATTTAATCTCAGTCATTGAAGGGTTCAACGTAAAAGTATAAGAGAAAGGCTTGAGGGTCAGTTGAAGACACGAAATTTCTATAGAACTGAGGAATAAATCTGGAATTCTAGAGCAGGTTTGCTAAGAATTTCCGATGGAATTTCCTGCAGTGAAGGGTAGTATTGGCCAAGGGAAGGTTTTGATTCCAGGGCCAAGAGACAGCAAGAGGCAAGAGGAGTAGCCACAAGGATAGCGCAGAGAGGCTTAAGAGCCATGTAGAGCAGCAGGGGTAGCACAGAGGCAGTTAGGGCCACGATGGGCTGATGCTAGCCAAGTAGAGGCAGCGCAAGGGTAGCGTAGACCCTAAAAGGGTGACATGGGCCCTCCTAGAGCCACGCAGAGGCTGACACGGTCCCTCCAGGGCAACGCTGGGGCTTCAGAAGTAGCGCTGAGGGTTTTTAGGGTCATATCCGGGCTGAGTCCTGTAAATCTCGTTTGAGGGTGTGGATCAGTCAGATATTTGGCACTAGATCTTCAGGTTAGCTGCAAATTTTATATCTTTTATTCTATGTCAGGTTTTCCAAGGTTGGAACCCAGATTTTCTATACTCATAACTACTTATTAATAAATCCTCATATCTGTTGAACCGGTTTTCCCGCTTTGGATTTTTCCGGGGACTTATGTCCAAAAATCCATGTGTAACTTTGTTGCATGAGTGAATTATTTAGTAAATGATCTGCATGTGTAGGCTGTAGTTGTGTTTATTTTCGATATTTTCTGAATCTAATTTTTGGAAATAACTTGCATAAATTAAATCAAGTAAGAGGAAATAAACTAATGCACTACAGTAGAATTTTCACACCTTGCTCCGCTATGCTCCCTATGAAGAATATTGTACCATCAACAGGGTACCAACTCATGATCTCCCACCAATTTATCCCTGAAGAAGTATCCAATGTAGTGACATCTACACACAGAACACGTCTAGAGTGTTGTCGCCAGCCCATACTTAACTCATGCTGCTATGTCCCACCTATCAACGATAATTGCTTGAAAATCAATGACCCTCTCTCTATAATAGGCCAAAGTGAGAAAGATATTATGCAATCCCCATCGATGTACTCCTGGAGATTGTTGCTCCCTGAGAGCATTGCAGCCCTGTTAATTGTATGTGCATATACCGACACCTCATCAGTGGGTCAACCCAAAGATGGATGCACCACCATATCCAACAACTCCTCCCTCTCATGATCAGGAATGTCATACTCCTGTTGTCTACTAGCCTATCGCAGAACTACCCCATCAAACTCCAACATCTGCTGAGGATAAGTATATGCAACTACCGTACTAGATATTCGTGCATCTCTCTGCTCCTCCTTTATGGCTGACCCCAAGTAAAGTCGTATAGCCATCACAGACTCAATGTGAGCCCCCATATGGCTCTCACCCAAAGGACTATCCTGCATGATGTGCATAGCCTCCTCCTTAGCTGACTCATTATCCTCAATATCTCCCATAGAGTCCCCTTAATTCTCACCCTGCACACTGGAATACAAATTTGGCCTACTGTCATCAACTCCACATGACTGCTCATGCTCCCCAGAAGAATCCTCATATGACCCCATGGACTCACCCGAAGAAGAAACCTTGTCCTGACATACAGAAGGAATGTCCTCTTGCTCTACCTCTGCCACATCATTTGCATCTCTCAAGCATGTGTGGTCAAGTCCCCAAGGTTCTTTGCAGATGAAGCAAATTCCCTTCGGCCTCAACTCGTTCTTGTTGCTTGATCCTCCAAATTGGAGCAGCTCCTCCCTAGTCAACTACCTCCTGAAAAGCTCAATGTTCTATTCAACCAGCCCTTGGGCTATCTCATAATTAGTAGGTGAGACCAACTGCTCTCTCCTCCAAATTCTCAATAACTTAGTCTGCAACTCCCAGCAAATGGCATCACGGTCTCTCATACATGACGATAAAATGAACTGCATGTGTGCTATGATTGTGTCAGGATTATGTCTCCTAATGTTGAAGAAGCATTGGCACATCTGTAGAATCAAGCCATCACACTCAGCGTCAAACATGACCTCATAAGTCTGGGCCATGGCCATGACTTCTAAAACTTTAAGCTTCTTCCCAAATGTAGAGCCTGCATTGGTGTCAAAGTCCTGAAAATTCTCTACCATCAGTCTGAAAATTCTCCTCATAGCATCATCATTGTAGGGAGGAAAGGGTGCTACTATCCTCAAAATATCACTGAAACAAGAGGCAGTTATAAGCTTGACTCTCTCACTTGGATGTTCCAAGAATCTGGCTTGCATCAATCCAAGCATAGATGGCTCCAAAGCCCAATTTAAACTCCAATTATATTTCTTTAACTTTTAAAGTCAAAAATCCAGTTTCTCCAACATGGAAAAATCATTTTATGATCTTCCAATCTTTAGGTCCATCCCAAGTGCATAAAGCCAATATCCCACTTCTCTCTCCTTTTGTAAATCCCTCAGATTCCTTTGTTGGAGTAAACTAGAGAAGGGTCTGTTGTTCTTCTTGGGTTCTTGGTCCATAAAAGCATTGTAGTTTAAGGCATCGATCATTGTGTTGTTATGTGGGTTTATGAGGAGTTTTAAAAACCCCATTGTTCAACAACATATATGGAAGTAATAGTGGTTTAGCTAAAATTAGTGAGACATGAACATGATAATAGAAAGCTACCACATCAACATGTGAAAATACAGATGAACTCTAGAAGCCAATTCCACTCACCCTTCATGAAATTCATTGACCACTACAACAACATTTTTTTTAACTCAGTACAAAACATATAAGCAGAGGGTAAATAATGACAGCAAGATAAACAAACTAAGCTCACTACACTTTATGGATTTCCTACCACATTGATCAAAATAGCTTTTGACAACTCCATAAACTAGCTAAATTTTGTTATATGATAATGTTGTGGTACAAAATAGTTGGAGAAAATACACATGGACTTGCACAAGGCAAGCAACAAGCACCAGGTGATGAGTGCAAGAAAATCCAACTGCTCCAATAGCAAGCTCCTCCAGAAACTGCACTACTGCTCCGAGATTATACTGTTTCCTGACTTCGGCCTTTGATTTACCCACTGAAAACTTCTCAGAAAATTCTAGGAATTTTGAAAGGTGATCCTTGCCCAAAACCCAGAAAAACCCAGAAAAATATTGGGCAAATTCTAGTTGATCTAGAAAATCCCCAATTTAGTGTGAGTTTCTCAGTCTGCCCAATTATGCATACTGCTCCACATAAGATAAATTCATACCACAATGTTCCAACTCTACAATCCTATAAATTCACTCAATATCATTGGCTCAAATGAGAGAAACCTCACAAATAAATTAGGCTCCAACAAATAAACTTAGCCCAACAAATGATTCCGGTCCATTAAAAGAAATTTCCAACAGAAGAATAATTTTGGCCCTGCAATATAAATTTGGCCTAGCAAAATGCTCTCCGACAACAATTTTGCACTAGCTACTGCGATGGATTGGCCAAAACATCCACATCCAGTGCTCAGAAAATTCTCAAAAATTACTCTCGTACTCTTCAAGCCAATTTGACCAAAATCCAGAAATGGTTTGGCCAAATCACAATCCTCCAAAATTGGCCCGAATAAGCTCTACGCTCTCCGAGTAGCTGTTGAATACGTTGTCTGTGGAATGATCAATGAACTATTCAACAACCCTCCAATTGTGCAGCTATTAATCCCTCCTACACTTCCTCAGCAGACAAATCTCAAATGGTTGAGACCTTCCTCCACAACTAGGCTCAACTCTCCTCTTCTGCTCTAGCCTAGAGACTGCCACACTACTCGAGAAATAAAATGTCAATCTCAACCCTAGAGTTTCACCTATAGCTGAAAAGATAATTAACCTAGGTTTGCCTATAGCTATCATAAGCTAATGAACCTTGCAACCAACAAAAAACACAAGAACCCAACTGCATCCTCCAATAATGCCTCAAAATAATAAACCATCGATCTTCCTCTGAAATTGAACTGCAGTAAAACCCTTGAATTTGACTTTTTCGGTAATTTGGAAAGTAAACCCTCAGGCTGGCAAGATCGCCAAGTCTGATACCACTGTAATATCCCTTTCGAAATATTTTATAAATTTTTTCGAAAAATTAACTCAACCAAAATTTCTCCATTAAATTATCATGCATTTAACATAAGATTGCCATGTAAAATAAAACATACAAGTACATGCAAATCCATAACACCACAATGCACGAAATAAATCAAATTTATTATAATATAACTAGGTTTACATGCTTAAATGACAAATAACTGAGATAACTAAAATATAACTGGCCTCAAGAATATGTTACAATACTGCGCTGTCCTTCCAAAACTGAAATGCTTCACTCTCCCTCCGACAATAGCTGCCACTGAATCAATTGGAAATCAAAGAAGCACCAATTGAGGATCTGAATGATCCTCACTCCAATATCCCTGAAGCTCTGTGAAACTCCTGAATGAAGTCTCCTCAAAGAGAGTTGGGTTTCCATCTAACACTCAACAACGTACCTAAGGGTTTCCGTCTTGGGGCTACCAATGGAGAAGAGAATCGAGTTCTCAACCTCACATACAAGAAAATATATCAAATCCAAGAAGTTCTTCAATTGCATCCTCCTCTTATTTTATATAACTCATGGACCCCTCTAGAGCCTTCTATTTTATTATATTTTTAATCATGGAGCACCTTTTCCTCTTATTTTCCAATTAGAATATTCCTTTTTAATGCCAGAAAGAGTAAATCGGCTACCATGTCTCCTCAGGTCACTGAAACTTGTGTCAAACCTTTCCATCATGTAAGTATTCTCATTCTGGTTCCAATGAGTTATCACTCTAAGGTGTTCTATTACATATTCCTCCCGGAATGCCACCTTGAGCGTAATTAATTGAGTTAAGCCCAAAAATAACTCAGTTTTCTGAAAGTTGTCGGAATGCACCGGAACAAAAGGAAAATTGTCTAGTTGATTGAATATATCAAGTGAATGCCACCGACCCTCATAAAAACTCCTCAAAACTCCTCTAAAAATACCCTAGGCCCGCTGATGACCCCAACCTGTACCCGTGACCTGTCTGCTCCCAACTCTGGAAGTCCATCCTAACCCTATCATAAGGAACACCAAAAAAAAAAAATATTACATGTTCCATGGTTGAAACAACCAGGGGACTGCATAATTTCAAAAGGGTGCCTATCTTCTATCAATCTTTTGACCGACGATGAAACAATTGTCGAAGATGCTAATGCTTTATACCTAACTCGCTATGTGGTCATGGTCGATTCTCTTTCCATCTCTAATACCCAAAAATGTTTTCAATGGCCAAATATTACCTAATCCCAATGCAACAATCATTCCTTACAATGGTTGAACAACTAAGTATACACATTTTCACTTTGCAATACATATTTGATGGAACATATATTTAACGAAATTTTTTACTAACTTTCTTTCATTTTTAGGATGGTAGTTGGGGTAAATTGACCAGTTGTAGTTTTTGGAAACTTAATCCAATGTGAGTTTTGAGTGAGACCTAATAATACCCACATAGACAACAAATCTAAGGACTTGACCCCATGATCACATGCTTGTAATTCACAACACTTAACTACTCAAGCTAACTCATTAGAATTAATATTAATTATATATATGCTTTAGCAAGGAGAGTAAGAAAATTTTTGCTACTCTTTACATAAAACTATAAGTTTTACTTCTCATTTTCTTAAGCCAGAAAAGGGAAACTCTAAATGTAGGTTCATAACTTTACAAGTTATAAGATTCCTATTTTCATAAATAATAAAAACACAGTTAAATTGATTGTTGGGTGATGCACTTTCATTATTTGAATATGACTAATTGAGTAGTTGAATTGCAATAGTTTTTGCTTACTTTGTAGTAATGTTTTACCATGTTGTCAATTATCTCGAACAAAGTTTTCTTTGATTGTTGCTAGGAAATTTTATATACTATCATGGCATGTTCTCTTCCTTGTCCATATGATACTTACTAAAATGGGGAAACAATTAAAATATTTACTTATTTGAACCATTGATAACACTTCATATTGAGCAACTTAAAGTCATTGAGTGCCTACCTCATGCTCTGTTTTCGTTCAATTGCAAAGTATGACTAACTAAGCGGCCAATAGCCAATGGACTGTACCTTTCCCTAGTGTGCTTGAAATATTACTTGGTTACATGCATCAAGTTTTCTCCTTGTTCTAACATTTTTCCATTGAAATATAATGTATGTGATGGTAATCGAAAAGAAAGTTGTATCAATTTGGTTTATCCTGAGTGGTTGGGAGGAAGGAATGGAATCCACCCCCACCCAAGTCCAATTCTCATAAGTGACACAATGGATGTTGACAGTATTGACACTTTAGATAAATGTCTTTCAGATTAATCACATCTTTAGGATTTGGTCCTAATGATGTGATTAATCCAAAAGACATTTATCTAGATTATGGGTCACAAAAGTCTTAGATCTAATAGTATTGACACTCTGTGTATTCCTCATATTGAATATATATCATTATCCTGAGTGGTTGGGAGGAAGGAATGGAATCCTCCCCACCCAAGTCCAATTCTCATAAGTGACACAATGGATGTTGAAAGTATCGACACTATATGTGTATTCCTCATATGGAATATATAGCATTGTACCTATAAAAAATAAATAAATAAGTAAATAAATTAAATAACTATGCATATGTTTACCAGCTTTGCTTGTTTGGAGGACGTAGGGAAGATCATTAAGAATGTTAAACCAATTTTTAGAACACAATGACACTCCATGTTTACGTTTTAGTGCGTACAATTAAAGTTAGTGGTGCATGGGAGAGACATGAGGCATAAGCAAGAGATGTGAGACATATTCAATATATATTCGACATTTAATATTGTGGCATTGGACACATGTTTTCATATAGATGTTCTTATGACCATTTTACTTAGGATTGCTATAGTCAAAATATAAGAGGCGCTATATTATTCCTTTGTATTGATTGTTATTATCAAATCTAAGATTGTCTTGTGATATCCCTTGGCTAATGCACAAACATGAATTGGATGGAGTTTTGAGAAATAAGGTGTGAGCTGAAATTGATAAAAATGATGCCATGGGTCATTACAAGTTACAGTTCATTGCATTTATGTTTGTTTCCCTGACTTAGCTCTCGGTGCATCGATCCATCCATATTTTGTGTGCCTTATTAGTACATCTCTATCTTTTAAACAATCTAGTTCAATCAAAGTGAACTAGATGAGATAATATGTGGATACATAATTGTTTAGAAAGTTAATGATAAGGCATGGAAATCTAATCCTATTTCGAGTTTCATCTATTAACCCTTTGGGCTACTCCTGGTAGCTAAATGGATAGTTGCACGGCATGATGTGCATTTGCATATTTATTTGTCCATATGAGTTACATATTCAAATATGGTTTTATAATAGGTATTATCCAATCTCTCGAGTTGTTCAATAATGACAGATCAAATAAATTGTATATGCAACTCATTTATATTTTCATGGTCAGTATTTATATATAATTGTCTTGTTATCGAAAGAGAATTGTGTTAAAAAAAATTATTTTTGTATTTTTCATATACCATATTTTGTTCGAAAGTTATGAGGTTTCCTTGTATATTTCATACATGTAAAGGCACACTTTAATTATTTGATGTTACGGTTTTTCGTTGGAATTTGGTAATATAATTTTTGGCAAGATTGTGATTTTTCATTATTTAAAATGCATTTTTTAGTGTATAAATGGATTCAATGCCCTAAAAAACCCTTGAGCTACTTGTATAGATTGCACAACTCAAACTTATGATTGCAACAATTATTTGTTGAAATTCAAGTAAAATTGACCAAAAATATATATACAAAGAAGAAAAAAAAATCAAATAGTTCAACTACAACGAATGTAAGGGGTGACAAGAGCATTGGGAGGGGGGGTTGTGGGGCTAATTTTTTTCCCTGAGAATTAAGAAGAACATTGGTATGCTTGGGGTTTAGGTCACACTTCCAACAATGTTGAAGTATATGCCTTATATCAGGGTCTGAAGCAAATTGTGAATCTAGGAATTCAGGAGGTGATTATTTTTGGTGATTTCTTGAATATAATTAACCATTTATATTCAAGATCTCTCCCCTCATATACAAAGTTTAGTCATATTTTCAAGCAGATTTATCAGTTGTATTAGTCTATTCCCAAGAAGAAATGTCTCCACGTTCTTAGATCAGACAACTCCAAGGTTGATCACATGACTACTTTGGGGTCAAAGCTAAATCAAGGTGAACTTTGGTGACAAAGGCAAAAGGAGTATGTCCCCCTTCCTTAATGGTTAATGAGGAGGATCACAAATAAAAGTGGAGAAATAATTCATCATGGTTTATTGTAACATTTTGATGCTTTGTAAATTTTGGTTTTTGTTAGGTCAGTATCTGCGAATGTACAAGTAGAATATTGTAGATATTACAACATTTTGTTCAAAAGCTTCAAAGTTAGAATTATATAGATAGTCATTGACAGATACTTAATTAAATATCTGACCATATCAACTAGTTTCAACTTGCTTATACAAATCTTATATCTAAACTAAATTTTAGCTTAGTGTTTTTTTAGTATAATAACTATTCTTGATTCTTACTTCATCTGATACTACACATATTCTTGGATGGCCTTCCCACCCTCAAAAATCGAAATAATTTAACAAATATAAAATTCAAATATATATTTTTAAATACTAATTTTTACAAATATTTTTTCAATTAATACATCTTTATCATATTTTATAGAAAAATAAATTAATCTGTATACTTTATAAAGCAATAAATTGCTCCGTATCCTTAACGTAAAAACAATCTCAGCTTCATATTGAAAGTCTTTAGGTTGGAATATATCAAAAACAATGTAAAGAGTCAAACATGGAAATGTGGCCTCAAATCAAACATTAAAGGCACAGACGCATACATTCTCTAAAAGAATACATGTTTCTGGAAGGTTTAACTTTGACTTCAACGTTATGTATTTCAAAATCCACATAGGAGAATAAAAGCTCAAATATAGATAGGTTTGTTATATTTAAAATAATAGTAATTGAAATATATATATATATATAACAGGTGTAACAGAAATTAACAATTCAATGTATAATAAAAAAAATTACTTTTAAGAGATGGAATAAAATAGTCTTTTTTATTTATTAAATAAAAAAAATGTTAATCAAAACTTTGTAGTGTTTTGATTATACTTATATTGAAATAATTAATTGTTTTAATTTTTTTTATATGTATTAAAACAATTAATTGTTTTAATTTTTTAATGTATTAAGACTCGTTTGTGTATTTTTAAATTAATTATTTTTAATAGGATATAGATTAGAACGAATTCTTATGAGCTCTATAGTGAAACGGGTTGTTGGACAGTTCCTAAAATACTATGGATGGAAAGGATCTGCCATCTCTGTGAGAATATGAACGTCGAGGATGAAAATCACTTCCTCTTAGAGTGCCCCGGGTATAACTATATTAGAGCTCAATTTAGTAATATTTGTTGCAATACTGACCTTCCTAGCCTTTTAAGATGCCAAAATTATAGTGAGCTCGGGAGACTTCTCTCCAAGCTTTTTGAGCATAAGAATAAAATCTTAAATCAAATTAAATAACTCTTTTCTTTAGGTCCGATAGACCAAAGATTGGTACAACTATATTAGAGCTCAATTTAGTAATATTTGTTGCAATACTGACCTTCCTAGCCTTTTAAGATGCCAAAATTATAGTGAGCTCGGGAGACTTCTCTCCAAGCTTTTTGAGCATAAGAATAAAATCTTAAATCAAATTAAATAACTCTTTTTTTTAGGTCCGATAGACCAAAGATTGGTCTCAGTGGACGTTAACCACCATCATCATCATCATCAGAACCATTATACTGATTCGGATTTTAAGTAGACAAACAATTTAGGTCAATTTATCTTTCCATGAATCATATGTCCAATTATAATAGTAAAATCTCGAATTACCAATAATATTCTTATATTTCATTGGTATGTCAATGATAAACTTTAAAGTATGTAAAACAACATTCTATACTAGCTTTGTGTTATAAATAAAACCTATCACCTTATTTATTTTATATTTTTATATTTTTTTGAAATATGAAAATAAAACAATAATTCTACATTTTTTTAGAGTTTCGTGTTAAAAATAAAATTTATCATTTTTTATTAGGAATTTGGCTTTATGTGATCTATAAAATGTATAAAATATTTTGGTGAAAATCACATTTTATCTTCACGACAAGATGAGAAATCTTATCTAAGACCTAGTTTAAATAGATAAGAAAGCTCCAACTAATATTTGTAGAATAACGACTAATTTAACTAAAATAAAAAATTAAATTTAAAAATTAAATAACAAGTGTATTATTATTTATTTATTTAAATAAATAAATATTTTATTTATTTATTTAAATAAATAAATAAATATTTTATTTATTTATTATTTGTTTAATAATTATATGGTTTGAATATAATATAATATTTGTATATTCTTACTTAATAATGAACAAACATTATTAATTATAAGATTTATGATTTTAATATATATATTAAAATCATAAATCTTATCATTAATAATGAAAAAAATTATATTATATTCAAATCATATAATACAAATAATAAATAAATAAAATATTTATTTAAATAAATAATAATACAACTTATTTAATTTTTAAATGAAATTTCTTATTTTAATCAAACTAACAGTTGGTAGTTGGAGCTTTCTTATCTATTTAAAATGGGTCCTAGATCAGATTTATCATCTTGTCTTGATGATAAACCACACTGGCTAGTTCCAAAATTCTAAAATCATCATTAACAATCTTCTCCTCTCCGGGTTGTCAGGGATGGTATATGAAAACCAAGCAATTGTGGATTAAGACGAAGAAGCCACCTCTAACACACATTTACAGAGAAAATAATACCAGGGCCGATGAGCTATCTAAAAGGGAAATTAATCTTAATTTTGGCAATTTGCAGACTTCACATTACAAAGATGGACATCCATGTAGAACTTTTGAAATCCCCATTCCATGAAAATTCTCTTTTGGTTTATAAGCTACTATCCAGATCAAGCTAGCCTTAACCTCATCCACAAGTTATCTTCTGCAAGCGAGCCTGTATGAGATCTATCACAAGATTTTTAAAACTTCTCTTGATATTGTGCCAACATCAAGCAAGTCTGTACAACTCCTTTGCTCGAACAGGAATGATTGAAGAGTCGGGGTTTACATCCCACTGACTCAACAGTGGATTTATGTTTATGTCTTTTAAATGTGCAGATGACAATGGGGCCCGATCATGCACTTGAAATGATTGTTTGATGTTATTTTGTTCATCCTGTATATGAACCTATGCCTGTTTTGTATATGAATTTCTGACAATACATTCTGATATCCATTGATGAATACTGCCAGCAATTTTGTAGTTGTTCTTTTTGTCTATGGATGGAAAGAAGTATATGATGAACATATATTTATCTACTATGTGGAGTATATTCTAAGATTGGGATTAGATGATGAAAATGTACAGTTTACTATATATAAACAGCTATTTTTTCTTTTTGAGAAGAGAAAAAAAAAAGTCCACAAAATAGAATGTGATTTTCATCGAAATATTTTATACACTGTCACCCTATTTATTTTATATTCTTTTGAAATATGAAAATAAAACAATAATTATACAATCTTCTTAAAAAAAAGAATTTAAAGAACTTTAAATAAATAAATAATATTTATTTAAAAAATTGGTTATGTGATATGTAATTAATTTAAAATTTTGAATCTAATTTTAAAATAGAATTTATAATACGAGTTGTTTTTAATGTGATTTTTGGAAAAGTTTTTCGATTTATTACTCCAATTTAATTTGTGTAAAATTTCGGAGGAATTCATTGAAATCACAAGTTTGATGGGTAAACTCTGCATAATCAAAGTGTCTTAAAGGTTTTTAATGGTGTTGAATCCATATATGCAGTCAAAGAACCAGTGTAAATAACACAATTCAAGATTTCACCTCAAAATTTTCGGCAAGATTACGGCAAGAAAATACACTGGAAACTCCAAAAAGTCTCAGACAACTCATTTATAATATATTGATATGGCCTAATTTAACTTATAGACTAAATGGTCCTTTTTCACGCATTTTTTTCTGGTTAATTTTAATCAAAATCTCACACAGATTTTAACGAAGATTTTTAAAAACTTGAATTTAAATTGTTTAATATGCATAATTTGAATAGACGCTTTTCAGAGTGTTGAATCCATTTATATATTCAAAAATGTATTTTAAACAACAAAAATATCTTAAAATTATATGACCAGATTTTGATGAATTCCAATGAAAAAGTTATTTCATTTATAAATTAAACTAAACCTATTAATATAATTAATATCAAAATTAATTTTAATATAATTAATAAATTATATATTTAATATAAATTATTTTATTTTATAGAAAAAATAAATAAATAAAATAAAATAAAAAAATAAAAATAAATTAATAACAAATTCACTATTAAAAAAATACACTTGAATTTAGTCTAAAATAAAAATAATATTTATCTTTCACAAATTGATAACGTAATAATTTATTTATTTTATACATATATTTAATATATTATAATTATTATATAAATTTAAGATTTAAATAATTATTTTTAATAATAATCAAAATTAAATTCAAAAAAATCAATTATAAATTAATTTTGTAAAATTGATAATAATACTTAAAATTATATAATAATAATAATGAGAATGAGAAAACCATAAAAATAAGAATTATAAATTTTTGTCTAAAATTATAATATATTTAAATTTAAAATTTAAAAATACTCATCACTATTTTATTTAACAACTTAATTAAATAATACAATTTCAATATAAATATAAATATGATACCTATGGTATGAAATATTTATATACAAAATCCAAAATGCGATTTTCATATTTTATATTATATGCAATTAAAATAATAATACTGACCATCAAAACTTTACCTTCAAGGGCTCCCTACTTCACAATCCATTTGTGTCATGAATAGGACGTATTAGGGACGTGTCATTTATGATGCCAATAGAACATCTTCAAAACCAAAATAGAATTCAACCAAGATCCCAAAGGTGGCCATTAAAATATCTATCTATCATTATGGTACAAGTGTGAACCAATAAGTACCTATATCAAAATAACACACAAATCCAGATGAGATGTGAGTTGACAGAACAAGACATTTGATATTAATATATGAATTAGTTATGGTTTTAATGCAAATATTTTGAAGACTTTGAATAGGGAATTGATGTTAAATGATAAAATGGGGAATTTGATATTTGCAAAACGATAATTTAGATTATTATTGTTTGACTTTTTATCGTTTTAAATAATAATAATAATATTGGATTGTTATTGATTAAATATGTATTTGGAATAATAATGATTATTTAAATTGATAAATCGATAATTTTTAAAATTTTATATTCAAATATATATGATTGATATTATTTTTATTTAATTAATTTTTTATTTTTTTTTATTGATATGTATAATTTTTAATATAATAATAATATTAATTTTAAGAAGAGATGAAATTGGTATATAAAAAAATGTGTTTGTAAGATAAGGACACTTTTATGTAGTGATTTAAATGGAAGGTGTATATATCTTAATTTGTGTAATTTTTATGGAATATTATTATTTTTGTGGTTGTTATTTATGTAATGTTTTTTGTTTTGTATATTGTATATTTGTTTTTAGAGTGGTATTTTTTTTTCTTTTAGTTAAGAGGTGCTCTCGAGCTCACGTGGAGATGTTGTAATGTTTTATTAAACATTTTGACTGGGTCAAAATAAAAATAAAAATAGAAAACATAAAATCTCATAAGCTAGTATGGTAGAGATGTTGTAATGTCCTATTTAATATTTTGACTTGCTCAAAATAAGATAAAAGTAAAAATAAAATATAATTTATAATTACAATTATAATCAATAATTAATTTAGTTTAAATCCATCTTAACTTTGGATCTACCAAGGACTGAGAGGGATATAATCTCTTAAGGTGCAAACCACATTTACAGTGAAAAGAGATTTGATCCCTCCCTCTCGGTGCTTAGCAGATCGAGAGTTAATATTAATCTAGGTTGGTTATATACAATTAAAAATATTATGAAACTAATTTGTTGGACATAGGTTTTAAGTTTCATCTAAACTATGGAAGATGTTCTTTTACTATAATCAATAACTAGTTTGACTATTGTTTAAATCTTGTGTTTGGGGCTCTTCACTTAATATAGAAACACTCCTTGTATCGTTTATAATTGGATCAACTATCATTTGGATTTTATACTTAAGGGCCTCATCTTAACTAACAACAACAATATTATTCAATTAATCTATCGTAACTAGTAAAATTGGTTGTTTTAAATATTTAGGTACCTTGCTAAACACTCTAGTTTCATCTTGGTTGAGGGTCCATGTAGATAGGTAAAAGGTTATAAGTTCAACTACCAAAGAAGCCCCAAATAGACACCTCATAGGAGTTTGTCCCCGCTTCGATAAACATGGGGAGTCTTCATTTTAAAAAATGGATAATAAGATTGAGCATTGCTTAGATCTAATTATTGGAGTAATAATATTAAGAATGTCTCATTAAAACTTTAATGTGTCAAGCATCCATCACCTATCAAGAGATGGAACAGACTATCACACTTAATGGTGGATATTCCTAACTTAACGACCATGATCGTTTATGTTCTTTCAATTCCTCCTTTACAAGTGTGTTGACTAACAACGAGTAAAAAAGACACTTAGGGGGATTGAACCCTAGTGGAGAGAATAAAAATGTCTCACTTTCATTGATCTAGCAAAACCCTTATAACAACCCAAAACATAATGATTATCCATGCTAAGATATAATTACAATTATAAATGTACTTTGAGCTTAGTTGTATGGAGAGGCACAGTTTACAACTTAGTGTGGGGGAGACATGTAGCATAACATAATTCTAATGTCAATGTACATTTACCAAATATGATACTTAGAAAAAAGGCACGAGCGAAGTTGTGTCTTGTTCAAGTTATAAACTAGTCTAGATGCATGTTAACCTTGTATCTATCAAGAATTGATAGGGATCAAATCAATTGAGGTGAAAACTTCTATTGGAGTGTAAAAACTCAAGCAAATGTTTATGTGTGAAGAGATTTGACCCCCTTTCAACACTTGATATATTCAATGTTCAGAAAAATCTATGCTGGTAAACACTAATATCACTCTTGTGATATATAACAATTATGTAAATTATCGTTTGGATCTCATGTGCTAAAGATCTCTACCCTAGCTAACAATTATAGAATTATTGCAACTACCCATCCTAGATAGCAATAAGGACACTATTGTAGTGTTTTATCCTAGATAACAACAAAGACACCATTGCAACAATTGATCTCATTTGACATTGATATTGTTGTAATGGTGGATCCTATAGATCAACATTGATAACCTAAAGTTAATTTACTCTTGTGGATAAATTCATAGTCCCGAGTTTAATTCATGCAAGGATTGGGTCATGAATTTTTCTGGTAAAATAATTCTTCATCCCAAACTCTACTCAAACAAGTAAGTTTTGGTGTTACTCTTTTTTTTGCAAAAACGAAGAAGAACCAAAAAAAAAAATTATATTCTTTCAAAAGATGACTACATTGAGCTAAGTGACGATTACATTCAACAAAATTCAAGGTTTGTATTGAAACTATACATATTTCTAGATTTTTACTATATACAATAACACTTTCTCCAAGCAATAGTTCCAAGAATTTCTATCGGTGGCTTGTTGAACAAATTGGCACAAAATTCTTACAACTTGGAAAAACATTTAAGACCTAATATAGATGAACATTGTCATGTGCTTCTTGCCTCTCTCTTGAACAAGGAGAACTTGGCTCTTCAATCTCCATTGGATCATGGTTTTAATAAATTGTTTCATCATCCACATACCATGCATGTAATGAGTTCCTAGTGCCAAGGTTACTAGAGGCAAGAGAAAGAGAGTCCAAGTGTTGAGAAAGAACTCGAGAGTGAAGTTTTTTGCACTCAACATCCAAAGAATTAGTTTGCTCTTTTTGTAGAAGGACAAAATTGGTGATGTTTGCATTGTGTGTGTTGGCCTATTCCAACTTAGTGATTTGGAATAAATTATCATTACTGCACTATTGTTGACTTGTTTATTTCTTCATGATTATATAGAACCTTTCAAACCTCCTTTAGATCATGCTTGTCTATGCTACTTTGTATATATCTTTCACATATAAGTGGTCAAGAGGAATATTGAATAAGCATAATAAATATGAGACCAGAACAACCCCAAATAGAAAATCTTACTCTTAACCTTTTGAAATAAGTGAAAGAACAAAAGAAATCAGTTATTGTTGTTCCAAACTTAAGCATAAAAGACATCAGAATTAATAAGAACAGAAGGGAAAGGTTGAAAATGCAAGACTTTCTTGGCTAGAGTCCAATAATTTACCCAAATTGAAAACATAATGTGACCCAATGTTTCCTTCTACTAACACCTTTGCATAGATCCACCAAGAGGATCATTGTTCCCATGCCAGAATGGGTGAATTAGCATTGAATATCTACCCAACTCACTCCTCAATATCCATCCTTACAAAATCCAAAACAATCCAACAAAAGAACAACACCAGGCAACCCACAAAGTTAGCATTGCCTTGTATTTCATACAGGGGTTCATTCCTTCACATTAAATAACCACGAACAAAACTTGCCACACCAAATGTGAGAGTTGAGAAGTCCACAACTCGTTGCCCTTCCCGAATTGGTTCTAGATGTTGATTAAAAATTTGAGCATATTGAAATGGGGTCCCATTAAATGCCCACTAACTGATTGATCATGGTATTAGGTAATAGAAAAAAAAACCCCTTTTGATTAGGACACCAGGGCTTAGGGAGGGGGCCATCTTTTCCCATTGGTGCATTTCACTGCTCATTTCTCTTTTTATGTAGTAAAAGCTTTGTCCCGTTGTGATAAGGCTCAAGGAGTAGGCTCGCCCACCCTTATCGAGTCTCGACCCTTTGCTAAGTCATAAATTCCTGGCATATATGGCTTACAGGTTGTTGGATGGACAATCTTTTTTCCTCCATGATGAGGGAGAATTCCTCCTACACCCACCACCATTAAACTTTTAACCTTAAACAAAAATTAAACCATAAAAAACATATAAAGCCTTACTTATAAAAGAAAACAAAAAATAACCTAGAATTAAGATCATTATTTTCCCCAAAGAAACAAAAGACAAAATCTGATCAACCCCTCTTAATAATGTTGTGTTCAACTCAACAAATAAATTTGTTTTCAACCAACAAATTCAACAAAGCGCATACAATACTTATCAACCCCCAATCTTCCCATCTACTCAAAATGTGTTGTAGGCTTGTCCACTTTTCTCTCCTTGGTTTTCTATACAACTTCCACATTATTAAAAAGGAATTTAGATTAAAGAAAGCCCTCACAAACAACTATTTCTAACTTGCTCGCCTGATAACCTTCAAACTTAAATTAAAGAGTCATAAAAAGAAGATGTAAAATAATATTATATTTTCCAGGTGGGTCGGTGACTTTTACTTTCTGCAACCTGAAGTGTTTTAGGCGGTGAAGTGGAAGAAGAGGGAAAAGGAGGACCTAAAGATTTGTTTGAATTAAGTTGTCATTAGGCAGGGAAAGTAGTTCTTCATGTCTTTGCAATATATATCTATATGTGGGAACCCTTGTTTAGCCAATCTATCATTTTGGCTATAATTAGTGAAGTTTCCTCATTCTGTAGGATTCTTAAACACATTTCTAGGGCCACAAAATGCGTCAAATTCCACATACCCATGCCTCCTTCTTCATAACAGGTTTACGTGCGATTTCCTCCCTTCTAATTGGGAGAACCTAATTTATAAGTCTTCACTTTCTTCCTGGGTCCTAGATGACTGTTTATGAGGTTTAACTGGTGTAGTAGCTTTTGGATCTTTCTTTGAAGCCATGTGAGAAAATAATAGTAGCCCTCCTCTTTATAAAAATATCTAGTTACACACAAACAAACAAACAAAAAAAATTAATCAAAATTTATGTTACTTGTAAGTTACATACCTTTAAAACCTTACTTTGGGAATATATAAATGGCTAACCATTTTCTTAATATATCTCTCATATTTGAGCCCTTCAAAATCTAAAAATTTGGTCTCTAATGTGTCTTCTCAACAATTCTATTGGAAATATTGTTATTATTGATGTCAAAGACAGGGGGAGCCTACTTATGTCCAATATAAAAAGATTGGAAAATGAAGATTGTTGGAAATATTATTTTTGGTTTTTTTATGCCCCATTTGGAAACCATATATTTGAATGCATTGTTACTCGAATTACCTAGCTCCAATGGGAGCATAATACGTATGGTTGGAAATCTTATTTTGAGATATTTCCAACAATATATGGCACTCCCACTAACTCCATAGGAATGAGGAGATATGAAATATTTCGTCGGGTTAACCCATCCTAAGTACAAGTAGGCCGACCCAACTATTTTTAAAATTCAGCCCCATGAGTGAACGTAAAGACACTATAAGTAAAGGGCATATGACTTCATTTTAGTATCAATTCACTGAAAAACCTATTTGAGGTCGCAAGAGGAGTTGAGGAATAACTTTGGGGTGATTCTTAGAGTCTAAAGCTGGATGCAAAAATGTGATTTATGAAGTGAACAAGCCATCTTGGAATTTTTTATGTATCTTCTCATCTATGACGTTTCATACCGTGAAACTTGGAGGATACAGATAGAAGATATTCATGTACATGTGGTTCAAATTTCATACCTTGATTCACTATAATTATAGACATATGGCTGAAGGAATTTAGGCTTCCAGAATGCTCGTGAAATCCTCTTCAAAGACATCAACTGGGAATTTTCACTACAACTTTTGTTTTGGGATGTTTTAGATTGTGAAACTTGGAGGATACAAAAAAAATATCATCATGTACATGTGGTTCAGATTACAGATGTTGTTTTGATAAAATTTTGGAGATATGATTTGAGGAAGTTAGTGTTCTTGAATACTCATGAAACATGCTTCAAGCATGTTAGCATGTTAGTAATCTCCTAGAAAATAATTTGACAGTATTTTTTCTAGAAATTTTATTTAGAAAAACACACCATAGATTTTTTATTTAAAACCCAATGAATTAACTAAACAAGTAGTAAATTTGGTCATCTAAAATACGACAACTCAAAATAAACAAAGGCAAGTAGTAAACATCATCCTTATTATATATTAATATGGAATCGGATATTACATGCCAATACAAAATAGTTGGAAAATGGCTGAGGTGATGGCCTCCAAAATAACTATGACAATACAACTCATGTTCTCCAAAAACTGTAACTGGAAATGAAGCCTAAATTGGAGATCTGAGTGATCCCACTCAAATCCACAGATTTTCTCCAAATCTGCTCACTAATTAATGTTGATGAAGCCCCATGAGATTTCTAAATAAAATCTCCACAATAGTGAGTTGGGGTTGCATCCAACACATTAAGAAACCCGAGGGTTTTCATCCTAGGGCTCTCTGAACCTAAAAACCAAGTTCACCAAGACTCTCTTAGAGAAAATAATCCCAAATACAAGATGATCCAAATGAACTGCTTTCCCCTCTTTTAAATACTTGATGGACATCTCCTCAACCTTCTAGGAGCACTTTTATTTTATTATTATTATTCCATTTTAGAAGCCTCTCCCTTTTATTTCATTTGAGTGGCTCTTTTTGTTTTATCTTATTTAAGTCACTTTTCATATCGCAAAATGGTTAATCTACCTCCACTATTTTTCCAACCATTGAAAGCCCCTTTTCATCATCCCATCCTGTAGATATCTTCATCCTAGTTCCAACAAGCTATTACACTAAGGTGTTTTTCCAAAGAATATTCTCCAAATAACACCTTTAGCATATTTAATTAAAATATGTTGATAATAATCCCATTTTACGAGAATCATCATAATTCAACAGAACTAAGAACAAACTATGCAAAACTGAGCCTGATGGTGAAATATAGGAATTGAACCCCATTAGACCCCATAAAAATACTCCAAAACCCTATAGGCCCACTGATTATGTAATCTCTCTCCTATGACTTGGTCGTTACCAACCCTAGAAGTCCATCATGACCACTTCATAAGGGAAACCAAGAATCGGTATATTACAATGTCATTTTTTCTATAACTTTCTTTATGAGATGTTTCAGACTATGAAATTCGAGTGAGACAGAGAAGATATCTCTAGGTGTATCTTGTAGGCTGGTGCCTACAAAGTAGCAGAAGGGATCGATGTAATAGTAGTATGGTGCCTACAATATATTTCATGTAAAGAATATTTATGGTTTTTTCACCTAAAGGTTTCCACTTATATATTATGTTACCTGTTTAATTTATGAAATTGGTGTTTTATGATGTTTGAATGGCTTTAAAGATGTAAGAATTTTCATTATACTAATTCAACCCCCCTCTCGGTATAATTGTGAATTCCCACAAATTTCATTGACATGGACAGAATTTAATGTGCCAAATGAAATTTATGGAAACTTTTCAAAAACTTGTTGATTTTTTGCCTCTTCCCAAGAGGAAACATGTATAGCATGCCAGGTTTCTAATTCTTCAAATATAATTATGAAATTTTTAACTAATATGTTTCCTAAAATCTCTCAAAATTTCACTGTTTGAATGTCCAAAAAAAAAAATTTATAGCAAAAATACCAAGCTTACCTATTTGAGATTTCAAGACCATTTGGAAACCCTCAATTCGACAAGGCATATAACTGAAAGTATAGCAAATCAAAGTCTGAAATTTTTAGCATAGGTAACAAGAGACCTATCCTTGGTCTCCTCAAAATTTCACAATTTGAAAAATCACTAAATTTGATGTGCCAAGTGAAAGTTATGGAAAATTTTCAAAAACCTATAGATTTTTGGCCTCCTCCCAGGAGGAAAGTTGTATAGCATGCCACGTGTCCAATTATTCAAATATAATTATGAAATTTTTACTTAATTTACTTCTATATGTTTCCTAAAATATTTGGAAATATCATAGTTTGAATGTCCCAACAAAAAAATCTATAGAAAAAAATACCAAGCTAACCTATTTGAAATTGATTTTGGGACCATTTGGAAAACCTCAATTCGGCAAGGCATATAACTGAAAGTATAGCAAGTCAAATTCTGAAATTTTTAGCATAGGTACCAAGAGATCTCTCCTTAGTCTCCAAAAAATTTCACGATTTCAAACATCACTAAATATAGTAATAGTGAAAATGTCAAACTAGCCTATTTGAAACTAATTTCAAGAGCATTCAAGAATCCTAACTTTCTCAGAGCATATCTCCAAAATATAGAGAACCAAAATCCGAATTTTCTATCACAAGTATCTAGAAATCTCACCCTTATCCCAAACTTTTTGGATTCCAACTTTTTAAACAATTTTTTCTCATGTTTGCAAAGGATTTAAGTCTTCCACCCACCTATTGTCTTCAAGAATGACCTAGTTCCATTCCAAATTTCCACTAGTTCTTCCTCTAACATCAAAATAGACTTCTAGAATACCTCTTCTTCATCCACCATGTTCAATTTGTAATTGACATGTGCCATTTAAAAAGAATAACAAGACATAAATTTTCATGTTAACCTGAAGTATCAAAAAAAAAAAATTGCAATTTAACACTTTAAGAGAGAGAGAGATTGAATTGCTCAAGTGATTGTGAGGAAATTTTATGCTTCCCATCCATGTTCAAAGAGAGATTGAATTGCTCAAGTGATTGTGAAGAAAATTTATCCTTCCCATCCATGTTCAAATCCCACTTCGTAACATGCTTGTTGTTAATGGATTGGTTGTTAATGAGCTACATATGATCTATTCATGAACTATTGACATGACCTTGCTGAAGAATCTAGGGCTTACTTTGGTTGAACATATACATATATAATAATAATAATAATAATAATATAATTAAGGTCACGACCGAGCCACACAAAAAATTGGTGTATGAGACCCCCTTGTTTATGGGACAACAGACTTGCCTTCAAACGGCGATTTGACTGCTAAATTTTGTGAAGGTGTAAATGTGGGATTAAATTCAACCTTTCAAATGGCTCTCATTTGATCACATTTACAAGGAACTAAATATGAAAACCAATGCTTTTTCTAGGAAGGCATCATCCCTTCCTACCGTCTTTCTAGGAATTCATGATTTTCATGATGGACAAGATACCAATTCCATATAGTCTCTGTTTTGAGGTGGTTCTATATGATCTGATGCTTTAAATGAAAAGAAAATTTGTGTTTTTGTAAGATTTTTAGGTGAGCACTAACATAGCATGCTAAGTATAGATGTAAAAGTATCTATTTTACAAAGGATGTATTAAAAAACTAAGTATCCTAGAAGATATGAATCCAACTAGAAGATAAGTACAAATTGGTCCTCTTTTCTACAATCATGTGTATATTCTTTTTTTTGTTGGTTGACCCATGGGGAGGTTTGAACTTGGAACATCAAGGAACATAGAATTTCATTATCAAGGTGATCGTTAATTAAGCTACCCATTGAAATACAACAATACATATATTAGATCAGAAAATAAAAATAAAAAACAGACATCATAGCTTTTTAGTGGTCGACCTAACTAAAAGCCATACCATTTACAAAAATCACAACTTTTGATGATATATATTGTCTAAAATTTGAGAACCTACCGATTTGAATGTTAGACATAGATTAAAACTTAGGGGGGACACTCCACAGGGGAGTTGTCCAAGGAGCGTATATGAAATTGACATCCAGGTTAGGAAGTAGCTACACCCTCTTTGAACGCATGAACCATGCAGTCGACTAACCTCAAGGAAAACATTACAAAAAATAAAAAAAAATCAGATCATTTGACTTAACTGAGATGGACTAGTCTTCTGTAATGTTGATGGGTTCAACTGGCAACCTGCTTTCCTGAATGCCATCTTGGTTCAAGTTGTTATATCTAGGGAGAGAGCTTCCATCCCCATTTTTCTTCTTTCTAGCGCTGCATTTAAACAGTTCATAATGAGGCAAATCTATGGTGATGAATTTCTTTTCGTGCATCGATTCCATGTAGACAATGAACTTTGCATCCAACGGATTGATTGTCTACTCTAAATATTTTCTAGCTCGATTTTTTCATGCATTTCCAGACCCAAGAGAGTTTTCATACTCCATGCAATCTCAATTGTGTGAATATAGAGATTTTCATGAGCTCTTATTAGGCTCGGGTCCGGAATGCAATTGAAATCCTCATCCACAACCTTAGTACTGGTGTTTCTCCTAATTTATGCCACTTGTTCCTTAAGCTTATTGATGTTTTCTTTTACCTCAGGAAAGATAGTGTTATGGAAGTTGAGGGTTGCTTGATGGTTCGCAGTCTCCACCCTAGCTATAGGGCACATGCTCGCATACCTCTAGTGATATATGTTGCGTCCTCTTGGTATTCGGCTCGAGGACGAGGCCCTGTAAGAATAGAGAATCCTAGCCATTTGGGTTTTGCCAGGGGAATGAGAACAGAGAGAGTTGGAGGGTGGGAGGGAAGGATTTTTAGGAGAGATGGGAAAGGGTCAATCAGAATAAAACTAGGCACAGTGAGAGAAGGCAAAGGTTAGATATAAGGGAAATCAAAGCACGCTCGAATGTGGAAAGAGTTGAGCTTCAGGGCATTAATAAGGTCAATAATAATTATGGAAACTTCAATGTAGTAATTCATCGTGTGTAAGGCAATATCTACTTCATAATTCTGATGATTCAAATTGTTGATGGGTGGATAAGGTGGATGGTGGTTCCAATCATCCATATTATTAAGGTTCGAGGGCTCATTAAGAGCTTCAGGCTGGGAGGTGCATGTGAGGGATTTCATAGCACCTTCTCCTTAATTCACATATTTTCCATCATGAAGTGGGTTGCTCATTGGAAGGAGGGATTGGTCACTCTTGGGAACCATTAATATCTTTGTCCTTTCGGCTAATATCTTCATAGTCTTAACGCAGCATGCCATCATGTAGAATTTTTCGTGCATGGGATCTCAATGTTTCATTGTCATTTATCCCCTCCTTTTCAATTATGGAAGTCAAGGAATTTTCTTTGTGCTTGATAGCTTGGAAGTGGACCCCACCAAGATTTGTGATATGGTCATGAATGCATTAAAGGTCCCTAGAAAGGTGCCAATCGGTTGTCACTTTGCTGACTAGGGTGCCATTATGTAATTTTCGAGCAGTGAGGGTGGCCACCACGAAATCCCTTCGAAAATCAATGGAACAAAATGGAGAGACTTGGAAATCATGAGTCCATGCTCCAAATCTTACAACTCAACCGCATTGTTCATCTTGATTCCTAATTTTCCCTAGTATATCCGGATAATTTCACCATTATAGTTCCTGAACACCAAAGCCCGCAGATCCTAGATTGCCCTAGGAAACCCTATCATAATTTAGTTTGTAGACATTGTTGTTAGGAGGAGACCATGGGTAAGGGATATCGGGGTTAACAGAGGGGTCTTTTATGAAAATGCAAGGAATGTGTTCCAGACCTAGGAGTTGAAGGATGTGAATGTTCTAAAGTTGAGGGGGACCTTGTTTTCTAGGGAGTCTGAAAAATGAAAATGAATATTGGATAATCTTCTTCATCCTGGTAAGTAGAACATCCCCTGTGACCTGCAAGTTTTTAAATATTATGTCATTTCGTTATTTCTATAAAACCCAACAAAAATCCCCCAGAAAAAATCCCAAGCTATGTTGACAATGGGATGAGTGGAGACTTGTGGCCTCCAAGTGTCAAGGGTGCTTTGAATTGATGCCCTAGTATTTTCTGATGTTTTGAAAACCTTTGCCCCCAGTCCCAGATTGTAGAAGTAATGGCACAGTTTCTCAAAGGGTGGTTTACTATTTCCTTCTGACTCTCACATAAGCTACACCTGGAAGGGACCGAGAAACTTCACTTTATGAGATTATCCCAGGTGAGGATTTTTCCATGGAGGACAATCCATAGGAAGAGTGTGATCCTTGGCCATTGATTTTTTGACCAGAGATAAGTTCAACAAGGAATTTTTTCTAATTAACTGTGGTTGGCCAAATAACCATAAGCTTCCTTAAGGATAAAGACACCTCCTGAGTTCCTGCCCCATCTTAATTTGTCTTCATCCTAATCCAGGGGGATTTCACAATCTATAAGGTGTTTATAGAAATTCTCCCAATCAAAGTTTCCTGGGAGATGCTACCATTCCTACTCATAGATCAATGATCTCCATTTAATTCCTTAAGGGGTGTGTTTCCAATAGTGGGATACTAAAGTTTTCCCCTTGCCTTGCATTAGCTCTTGTAGGGGAGCAAAGAACTCTTCTTTCAATTTTGGGAGTTGTTGGAGGCATCCTCCTAAAAAATAAAACCATGTCCATTGTGTACCTCCTGGTAATTGTGTTGTTGGATGATCCATTTTTTTTTCCAGGCCCGACTCCAAATAGTTGAGACCTTGACAAGGCCTGCCAGGTGGATGAGATCCTTTTTCTGTTGATTGGGGCTGTATTTAACTTTCCAGAGTTTTCCAAGGGGGTTGTGGGAGAATCTAGCCATTTCCACCAAGTCTAGGCCTGTAAAGTTTATCTCTTTTGACCATAGCCCATTTAATTTTTTCCTCAGATCCTCTCCAGAGGAAGTTCCTTTGAATGTTGTGAATGTTTTTTTGGAACAACCAAGGCTGAGAACAAGTATAGGGGAATTGCCTGCAAGACGGATTTTACAAGGACTAGCCTTCCAGCCATATCAAGGGATTGGAAGATCCAATTACTTAGTTTTTTTTAGCTTAGAGAAGGGGTCTTCCGAAATGGATTTTCCGAGGACTTTGTTTGTGATAGCAATTCCTAAATACTTGGAAGGGAGGGGATAGTTTTCGAACACCAGGATCCAAGTTATGTTTCTTTGAATAGGGGAGGGGTATTGAAAAATAATATTTTATATTTTGGCAGATTGACGGAGGTTCTAGAGGCTTCATAAAATATATTGAAAATGTGCTTGAGGGTTCTAACTTCAACAATTGTGGAGATTCCCATAAGAAGGGTATCATTCATAAATTGTTGATGGGTAGAGGTTGATGGGGTGTCATGAAGTTTCAGTCCAGACAGTTGATTATCATCCCTAGCTGCTGAAATAGATCTTCCCAAACCCTCTGCCATAAGAATTAATAAGAAGGGGGATAGGGGATATCCCTATATGATCCCACAAGAGGGAGAGAAGGGTTGGGAAGGGGCTCCGTTGAGAAGGATGGAGAAGAAGGCTCCAAATACAAGGGCCATAATCCAGTCTAACCAGTCTTGGTGGAATCCAAAGGTCTTGAGAACCTCCCTCTTGCATTACCAACTGATCTGTCAAATTATTTTGACATGTCAAGTTGCATCAACATTCTATGTTTTTTGGAAATTTCAAGAGATTCTATGATTTCATGGGTTAAAATTACACTCTCTGGAATTTTCCTTTCTTCAACATAACTATATTTACTTGAGGATATAAGGAGAGGAAGCAAAGGTTTGAGTTTGTTAGCTATAATTTTTGAAATGATTTCATAAATGGCATTACAGAGTGTTATAGGGAGATAGCTTTTTAGAGTATCTGCTCCTTCATCCTTAGGAATGGGAGTTTAAAAGGTGGCATTGAGGGCTCCCAACATTGTCTTGGCTCATCTTGAATACTCCACTATGGAATGGACTTCTCCTTTTATAATAGGCTAGCCAGATTTGAAGAAGTCCATGGTGAAGCCATCAAGCCCTGGGGCTTTACCAGAGATCATTGACATGATGGCTTCTTCCACTTCTTGCTCAATGATTTCTTTAATCAACATGGTATTATGATCATCACTCAGGATTGTGGTAATGTTCTGAACAATTTTCTGAATTTTTGGGGTCCTGTCCATGGTGGGCTCCGTTAAGAGGTTACCAAAGAAGACATTGAGCTCCATTGAAATTTCCTCGTGGGAGTTGATCACAGTGCCATTAGTTTTCTTCAAGGAAAGGATCATGTTTTTTTTTGTTGGATCATGGATTTGTGGAAAAATTTGGTGTTGTGTTCCCCATATTTTAGCGATTGAACCCTACATTTTTGTTGCCATAATTTTTCTTCATGTTTATCTCTTGTTCCCACTTTTGTTGCAATTCATGTTCCATTTTTTTCAGCTGGTATGAGGTTCCATTGAGGATGATATTTTGTTGAAGCTCTTCCATATGCTTTTTGAGGTTTTTTTTGTCCTTGATAATATCCCCAAAGACCTTTGTGTTCGATTTTTTTATTCGCATTTTGACATGCTTGAGTTTTTGCTAGAAACGGAACATTTGGAAGCCTTTTAGGTGTCGGTCCTCATTCCACCATTCCCTCATTTTTTATTGAAATTCTAGGTGATCCAACTAGAAGGCTTTGAACCTGAAGGTTTGTTCTTGGGAGTACTTAGAAATTGGATCTCTAGAACAGTTGGCCAATGATTTCAACCCGCATATCGGAGGTTTCCTCCTCCTATTTCTGGAGTGTTTAGGAGAATGGATTCTCATATTAGAAATTGGTCTAGGCGGGAGGAAATTTTCCTTTCCCCTCCTCTCTTATTATTCCAGGTGTATATGTTGTTGTGAGGTTCCACCTCCACCATTTCCATTTGGTCTATTGCTTCTCTAAAAGATTTTGCATCTCTGTCCAATCTTCTTAGCCCCCCTTTCTTGAAAAAAAGAATGATGATAATATTTAAGTCTCCTCCAAGAATTCTGTGGGAGCTTGGCAGGGCTTCATGAATTTTCTTTAGGGTGTCTAGCATATGCATCATTTCTTCAGCTCTTTAAGGGTTGTAGACATTGGTTACACATAATGTTTCTGTAGTTCCTATTAGTTGAAATATTGTTGTTAGGATGTTAGGAGTAACTATGGATGTTTTGAGATCCATCAAATTTTCATTCCATATTATTAGCTACCCTTCTATTGTGCCTCTAACAATGTTTGCATATTTCCATAGCCCTTCCAACATTGCTTTTTAAGGGAAGGGATTTCCTATAACATTACTATTGTTTCTTGAATGAACACTATTTTTGGTTTACTTTCCATGATCTTCTGCTTGAGAAGTCTTCTTTTAGAGGGTCCATTCAGACGTCTAATATTCCATGGGATCAAATTCATTGGGAAAGTTTTGGAGTAATATTAGGGCTCTTACCTTTCCTTCATTGATTAGCCTTGCTCCAAGTTCCTGCAGGATTTGACTGGTGGGTTTCTTGCCTCGCTTTCTTCCCGCTCCTTTGTGATTGTATTAATTTACTGAGATGTTGGATTTGATGTCAGTCTTGTTTAGGTCCCTATATTTTCTTTTGGTCATTTCTTGCTTAAGTTCCTCTTGATAAAGGTACGCTTCCTCTATATTTTGAAGGAAATCCTCTGGGATGGCTTCTAGTCCTTTCTTTTATCAAACTTTAGCGATTTTGTTGGTCCATGTCCCCCAGGACTTCTTCAACCGCCTCTTCCTCTGCTAGAACATTGTTGCTTTCTTGCTCCATTTCAATGTCTAAGGGTCCTTTATCAATTTCACTTGGGATGTCTATGGGGGGTTGTTTCTTTTTTCCAAGTTCATTTGAGGGAGAGATATTTCCCTGCTTGTGCCTCTTTTTGTTTCATTGTAATCCTTATCTTGATCTTATTTATCTTCACCCAGTATTTTGAACTTATTCTTGTTGAATTGACTCAAAGAAGCTTGTTTACCATGGGGCTTTCGGTTTTTCTTGTTCCTGGAGGCCACCCTCATGAAGCCTTGTCCATTCGCCTTGTTTTGAGCTGGACAGTTGGTTGCCTATGAAGCATTCTATGGATACTCATGTAAGTTATGCCTGTGCTCATGGCATTTGCAGCGTATGAAAGGAATGTGTTCTAAGTCTATGTTATGGAGCCATATTTCATGCCTGAACACAAGTTTTATGGCCTCTAGGAGAGCCCCAGAGATGTCCATGTAGATGCATATGCGAGTGTAGGAAACATAGTGCCCTGCTTGGGTTCCTTATAACATTTTGACGTATTCACCTAGCTTTCCTCCAATCCCTTTGAGGACGAAGGGATATTAGTAGTCAGTGGGCAGGGAGTAGAGTTGAATCGAGACCAATATTCTTGTGAAGTCCTCCTTCTCTGGGGTGAAATTTTATTTCCAATATCGCATATATAATCCATCCGTGTTGGAACAGAGTCTCCTGAAAGCTGCGAAACTGGTCCATTTTGTGTCTTTTTAATTATATTTAGTCTAGCGCAGGGGTTTTGTGGTGGGTCAAAGCCCCTAAAGCATTGTAAATGGGTCAAAGGTTGACCAAGAGTCCACAAACCATGGTTTGCGGACCATTGGATGTGTAGGCTAAAATAGTATAAGTAGTTGAACCTTTTTGAGTTGTAAGAGAGACTAAGAATGAAAAGGGATTGATGTTAAGTGTGAGCTGATATATCGGGTTAGGGCTGTTGGGTAAGGACTCCTGCTACTATGTGCGCGGAGGGCCTCTGTCTACTGTGTGGAGACCCTGCTGTTGTGTGCGCAGGTTGGGTTTTGGAGTATTGTAAGTAGATCTGAAGGATTAATGAATGCGGAAGTACTATTGAATACTCGAATCCATTGGAATTACTGTGATATGAATCTGTGATGTTTGGTTACTTAATATATGATTTTGTATTATTGATTTAAGCTGTGAACATACTTGTGTTACTTGGTTATGCTGCGATCTGGATTTGTTATGTTTTACTTCATACACGAATATCTGGAATAGTTGTGTTATCGTTATGTGAGTTCATGATTTGTTGATTATTGTGAATATCATTGTTGTTCCACATGTGGATGCGAAGGATATTAGTAGATATGGGTTCTGCACCATACGATCTGATAGCTATAGAGTTGAACGCAGCTCATCTTAACTTACCTAGCCTCTCCCAGGGTGTGGAAACCTGGTTCCAGCACCCTCCCATACTTCTTCGGGTGAGACTTTGGCCTGCACAAGCAGATCACTGCCGAAAGGGCCAGTAGTATAGGGGTTTTTTGGCAAACCTTGAACCTTCGAACCTGGGTCAAGACCCCTTGAGCCAACAAATGGTTATGTTTTCGGGACCGGGAGAATTTTGAGAGAGGGATCGGGTAATGCCAAGGTCATACTAGAAGCCTGAAAGAAAGGAAATTGATGAATGGTTTGAACAGCAAGTTCAGGAATTTTCCATAAAAGAAAACCGCAGTGAGAGGTTGACCACATAAGAGTGGAAGAATAAGTACATTTTCATGGAGATCTACGAGATCTTCTTTGTAATGATTGCGATCAAGCTCCAGGAGTGGCTCACAAGGTTGGTAGAATTTCAAAACTGTTGGAAGGACAAGCGGGTCACGGAGTGGACCCCTGAATTAATCTAGCAGTTAGAAAAGGCTGATAACACCATCACTCAAATGGTGGACCATTGGGTGGACAGTGTGTTAGGAGGATTTGTGACAAAATTTGCCATCGATCAGTTTGTCTCCTACTCTGAAGCAAATCGAAGATTCTTCAAGGGGTTCCGAGGTAAGTTTATGAAGATCTTCCCATTGCTGATCAAGATATTATTGTGCGAAAAGAGTATTTTGTGTAGCCATACAGAGTGAATGACCTTTGATTTGGACATGAGCACAACGCAAAGTGGAAAATACTACAGAACCAACCTAGAAGGAGATAGATATGTCTACAGTCCGGTAAGAGAAGCAACTTCGTAGAGTCCTCCAGCCACACCGCTTTCAAACCAGCCTAGGGGTAAGAATTCACCTACACCTCCGCCGACGGAAGACGATATGGCTGCGCACATGAAGTTGCTGACCTTTAAGGGTGTAGGAGATGAAGACATGGATTAGTTATGGTTTGTCGCGGGATTGGTATGGACTGCGCAGAACATAGCTAGTGATGCAATTAAAAGGGAAAAATTGCCCCTTGCCTTCGAAGGAAGAGCTTTGGACTGGTACATGGGTTACATCGGAAAAAACGCGAATGCAACCATTAAAGATATTAAGAACGCCCTGAAATAGCAATTCAAGAAACCTAAGTCCTACTCTCAAATCGTGGTTGATCTAAAGGATTTTAAGCAAGGGCCTTCTGAATCGGTATGGGAGGCCAATCAGCGACTGAAGAAGGTGATCAGAGAAGGAGGATTCCAATATGATGACAGACAACACACATAATGGTTCATCGCTATGTTGCTACCTCACCTGCGCGTACTTATGGGGCACCAAATTTTCGAATCGCAGGAGAAAGCCTTGGAGGGTGCCATGAAGTTAGAAGTTGCACCTTAAGACGAGACTCAGTTGGGCGTCCAACAGATCCAAAAACAACTGGAAGTGATGCACATAGAGATCTAAAATCTGCGGAAGGAACGAGGGGTAGAGGCTAGCCCTGAGATATGGTGCATACGATGTTGGGTGAATGGTCATACCAAGGTTAACTTCCCTCTATTAGCAGACTATACGTAGGCTGGGGGACCTAGCCCATTACGCCCTAGGGAAACCGCGGGACCCAACGGGCCGGCGCTATGGTGTGATGATTGTCGCGTTGCGGGACTACACGATACCAACCACTGTCCATGCCTCGTCGCATATGTTCCAAAGGTGAAGCAGCAATGGTGCAGGTTCTTTAGATCGGTGGGACATGATGAACAGAATTGTCGGACATATGATTTGATGATTGATCGAGGAAAATTATATAGAGTAAAATCAGATCCTGCATCACCAAGAACCCCCGCAGGCATAGGTGGCTCCCCATCAAGGGGCAGGGGAGGGGGCCGAGGTGGAAGTGCAGGTCAGGGAAGAGGTCAGCTAATCTGTTATAACTGTGGAGAAGCAGGACACTTTGCAAGGGACTTTCCGAACCCTACAAGGCATTCATGTCGATATTGCAGACAGTTGGACCATGTGATTGAATATTGTCCAATCTTGATAGCAAAAATGGAGGAAAAGCAGCCGACACCTACGCAGAATGTGCAGAGAGTTAAGGCTGAGCTGCGAGACAAAGATCCAAGTGTGAATGTTGTGACATGCAGTGGGATGGCCACAAGGGGACCGGAGGAGGAGGCTACGATGGAACCTCTGATCCGACAAGCATTTATCAAACAAGAAGGTTTGGACCTCAAAAAGGGAAAAGAAACATTTTTCGCAGCTCGCAAGGACTTTGCTGAGGAGGAGGCAACTATTGCTCAGGCACCTACGAACCTCAAGGCAGATGAGGAGGTCAAGCCCTTTTTGCAGGAATGTATGAAGCTATTGCGCAACCTAAAGGTTGTGGATAATCTTCAGGCATTAATAGATAGCTGCGCAGCATGACCCAATCTACCCTCGGAGTTCAAGGATGTGCACAAGCTATACAGGTATAAGAAACGCACTGGGAGAGAAATGTGGTTGACTGCGCAGATTGGTGACTACAAAATGGATCAGGTTATTTTGGACGTAGGATCAGATGCGAACGAGTTACCTAAACAGACTTGGCAACGAATGGGAGAGCCTAAGTTGGAATGGTCAACCATCCAGCTGCACATGGAAAATCAGCAGAAAATCATCCCACTAGGAAGGTTGTCGAAAATTACGGTGGATATCGCAGGAGTAAAGGCCCGAGCTGACTTTGAGGTAATTGAAATTGTAGAGGATGTGGACCCCTACCCTACGCTCTTAGGGTTGGACTGGGCCATAGATATGGGTGGTATCATCAACCTCAAAAAGAGAAGCATGGTGTTTGAGAATAACAGTACAAGGGTGATAGTACCATTAGATCCTGCGGAAGGCGAATGATACACAGAGCTAGTGCACGATGAAGAGGAGGTGGAGCACATTTACAAGTTGACTGGGTCGGACGAATATTGGATCAACCCCAAGGCGGGTGGATTACTCTGCTAGGAAAAGGACAGTGAATGCTTCTCCGAATCTGATGGGGATATGGAGAATTGGCAAAACCGGTTGCATGATGTCTCGGTGTTGCGATGTCTTCGAGTCACAAGGGACTTCCCTTGCATTTCCTTCGAGGTAATAGACCTACCCTACTTTGATGGTTCTTGTAGCATTAAGGAATTTTTGCGAGCATTCAAAGCAGAGGTTCCCAAGGGACGAAGGCTATGGGCCCTTAAGCTATCCATGCGTGGAACACCTGCGCGCTGGTGGGAGATGCATGAGGAGGCATTCTAGCATTGGGAGGAATGTCGAGATATGATGATCCTGCGATTTGAAGCCCCGACCAGTGTTTGGGTCAAGACATTCCTTCGATCAGAAAATCCACGCGAATATCTGTTCGCATGGGCAGAAAAGTGGAGCAACAGGACGACCAAAGAGTGGGTTCACCTGTTGATTCATGCCCTAGGGCCACTTCCTTCTACATGGTACTTAGATGCAGAGCTACATCGGTGCACCTGCCACTGGGGGACGTTGAAGGAATAGTTCCTGGGAACAATTGGGTTAGTAGGCAGGACAAAGGCGCTTGACGCAGTCTTGCGGGATACTGACACTGGAGTATGGGGTGAATCCCACCTGTTTATCGCACCAAAAATACCCACATGGGGAACGCGGATACCACGCATGGTCAACTACCATAGCCTAGCCTCAACTGATGGTAAGGATGATTCGCGAGCTACTTCTGACTCAGAAGTGGAAGGGGTGCGCACAGCCACCGGGCCGCTCAGGCTGCGAATGGGTAGCAATGGGACGCACCCTACATTGGCTAAGAATGGGGATGCGGATACAGAAGGTAGAGTTATCATATATTCGGCGATTCTCACAACAAAGAAATAGTTGCGCTCACTCCTCAGCCATGCAGGGTATTACAGAAAGTTTGTTTGGGAATATGCACTAATTACAATACCTCTACGGGACCTATTTACGCAGGGGGACCGGTTCGGTCAGGATGACACCTGTCGGGAAAACTTGTCTTTGGTTTTGCAGTACCTAGGGAACAAGCCTATGTTGGGGGATGATGGGAAAGAGGCATGGGTGTTTAGTCCAAGCACAGTAGGTACGCTGAGTGCACATAAGGAGCAAAAAGTGACAGTTAGAACAGTAAACTCTGGTAAAACGGAAAGGTTATCGTTGAGAGGAGCAGGCGGCTATAAATTAATGGGGCGATTCCTTGAGATTTATTACCATTTACTTGATGGTAAGTTCCAAGTGACATTTACCCTACCGTTGGACAACCATAGGCACTATAAAGTAGGAAGTCTAGCTCAGACAAAAGTTATGTATCACTTCTGTAACCCATATGTATTTTATCTATGCTGCATGATTCTCTAGGCCTGTAACATCCTATTCATAGCAAAGCAACCCACTCCCGTTGCCGATAGGCCCCCAGAATCGAGAGTCCCTTTTCTCGCTAGAATAACAACTCCTAGTCCCGCAGAAGCTTCGGTACATACAGAGCCCGAACTTGAGGAAGTCATGGCTGGGTCGGGGTACGAAGAAATCGATAGGATAATTGCGCTCTGGCTACCTGCGTGGAGGAGTGGCTTCATACCTGGCGAAAAGAGCACCGAAGGGACCTGCGTAATAGGAGTGACCCCCCCTATCGACCCTGAGGAAACCACAGGACCGAGCGAAAAGTGCTCGGGTGCAGCCGCAGAAAGGGACTCACGGCTGCCGCAGATCTCCTACAAGGACGTCGGGGCCAGTCCGCAACTAGAACTGAGCGTGCAAGGGATGAATAAAAAAAGGTACCACCTCCCTCCAGACTACAAAGCGGCCAGGCGAGCCTGAAAAAGGGCCCCGAAAAAAGCAGCGCGCCCAACGCCAGGAATATGATGCGACGGTCACGCTAATTGACGGTGACCTCAAGCAAATCACGGACAATATTACACTAGCTACGAAGGATAGATGGGAAGCCATAGAGGAACAACAGAAAGCTGCAATTAACACCTTTCAGACTGAGCTCCGCGCCCTCCAGTGGAAGGCAGATACGTTGCAGACCAGCGTAATCTAGAGACGGGCTCCCTTGGCAACCAGCAGTACAGTGCTAGCTCCGAAATAAAGCCATCTCTTCTCTTTGCCTAGCACTGCCCTTGTAGGAACCCAACTCCAAATAGATACAGGGATACAATTGGATCTGTCTAAGTTGCCCAACGAGGCATTACAGGGACTCCACACAGTCGTGATCCGAGAGATCCACCATCGACACCTGGAGGTACATCAACAGCTCGGTGTGGCCAAGCAGACCATCGCACAGAAAAATGCAGAAATTTCCCTCACTGTATCGCAGTAGGAGGAGCTTGAAACAGTGATCCACCAGCTCTACACGGAGGTTCTGGATGGGATCCCAGCCGCAGCTACGCCTCGGGCCAAGGTAGAAAGTGTGGTTGCAGTAGTAAAAGCATCTTGGACAAAAATGCGGTCATCAAGGCACAGCTGGAGAAGCAAATCTCTGACTTATAGGCCGCTTTGTAGCCTGCCACACCGCCGAAGGTACGAGCCCAGCGCGCTGTGCTGGTGACCGAAGCTACGAACATTATTACAAGGCAGATTTCTCAGGGCGCCTAGTTGCTAGAATCATCCATGTAACTCTAGGCCATGGTCCAATTCGATCCGGTCCTCTAGAGAATCAATCAGGAATTGCGGCAGAAGGAAGAAGCTTTCGATTAGGTCGAGGCTACATTGCCCTCCTTAGTCCCTGCACAGCGTCTGGAACAATTGAAGACTAGCAACGCGCTCCAAGATGAGATTGACGAACTCTGCCGCAAGAAACATGCCATCGGGGAACGATTGAAGCCTTGGGCCACCACAGCCCTCCAGCTCTCACAGGATACCGATGTTGCAGTCAAGCGACTAAATCAGACACTGGAAAGTGTCACCGCGGCGACCGAAGGACTGACATCCCAGAAGCTCGTGGATATTTCGCAGAGCGCTACTGCTCAGATTCAAGAAGTACTACCCCTACTGATCGCCGCCATCAATGCATTGCGCGCATAGGTGGAGACCCCACCACTGCAGTGACTCAGGACGAGTCACAAGACTGTGTTGGGCGACTGTTGGAACAGGGTCTCCTGCAAGCTGCGAAACTGGTCCATTTTGTGTATTTTTTATTATATTTAGTCTAGCGCAGGGGTTTTGGGATGGGTCAAAGCCCCTAAAGCATTGTAAATGGGTCAAGGGTAGACCAAGAGTCCACAAACCACGGTTTGCGGACCATTGGATGTGTAGGCTAAAATAGTATAAGTAGTTGAACCTTTTTGAGTTGTAAGAGAGACTAAGAATGAAAAGAAATTGATGCTAAGAGCAAACTGATAGATCAAGTTAGGGTTTTTGGGTAAGTATTCCTGCTGCTGTGTGCGCGGAGGGCCTCTGTTCTGCTGTGTGCGAACCGTGTTGTTGTGTGCGCAAGTTGGGTTTTGGGGTATTGTAAGTAGATCTGAAGGATTAATGAATGCAGAAGTATTGTTGAATACCTGAATCCACTGGAATTACTGTCATATGAATCTGTGATGTTTGGTTACTTAATATATGTTGTTGTATTATTTATTTAAGCTGTGAACATACTTGTGTTACTTGGTTATGCTGTGATCTGGATTTGTTCTGTTTTACTTCATACACGAATATCTGGAATAGTTGCATTATAGTTATGTGAGTTCATGATCTGTTGATTACGGTGAATATCATTGTTGTTGTGCACGTGGATGCGAAGGATATTAGTAGATCTGGGTTCTGCACCATACGATCTGATAGCTATAGAGTTGAACGTAGCTCGGCTTGACTTACCTACCCTCTCCTAGGGTGCGGAAACCTGGTTCCAACACCCTCCCATACTGCTTCGGGTGAGACTTTGGCCTGCGCAAGCAGGTCACTGCCAAAAGGGCCAGTAGTATAGGGGTTTATTGGAAAACCTTGAACCTTCGAACCTGGCTCAGGACCCCTCGAGTCAAAAATATGAGTTGAAGAAATAGGGTCCTCCTTCAAAGATGTGGTCTATGTCTTCCATCATATCAAACATTACTCTAAACAAGCCCTCAGAGCCAAGCTGGATCTTGATTCCTCCCTTAGGTTGTCATTTCTCTTGTATCCACCAAGTTGAGGCATCCTTCACGGGCCAGAAACCCATGAATTTTCATATGATCGCATGCCCTTGCATGTATTCCCTGTAGGACGCAACATTCGGGTCTTATATTTCCAAGGTTGGTATTTTCTTTGTCTTTGGTTTACAGGGATTGATTACCTATGGCTGAGTTGGGGGCTTTCCATTAGAGCCTACAAAGTGGTTGATTGGCTGATGGTTTTCTCCCTTTCATGCCCTTTCCTCTCCTGAGTGATTCCCTATAAGGAAAAGACCCTCTAGCGGATGTTTTTGAGGAACCCCTTATAAAAATACCCCAGAAATCCGCTTCTAGAGGAGGTTGGTGGGCGGAGGTTTTTGCAGATTTTTTTCGTCTGGTGCGCTTATAATAGTAAACCACACCAGTGCGTTCAACAAGAGAAAGCATCGGTGTGCGCAAAATATTGGCACACCGGACACCGTGCGCTCCATACACACCTGCACAGTGTTTCATATTACTATAGCGCACCAATGCTTTACAACTCTTCCGCACCAGTGCATCATAAAAAAGCACGCCAAAACCGAAACCGCCCAGTGCAGTATTAAGAAACCACACTGCTACGCCCATAAAAACCTAGCGCACCGGAACAGGGTTAAAAATAATAATAATAATAATAAAGCCAAAAAACCACATTATTCACTTTTCTCAGTGCTCCAGAGCTCTCAAGCACATGTGCAATTTATCCTTGCCTGAGCCGCCCTGACATCGATGCTCCCATTGCACGCACTGTTGTTGTGCATTTCCCACCAATCTCCAGCTTGAATTTTGCAAAACGGTGGGAAATTTTTCTTTTGCAAATTCTACACCCAATATGCTTCCTCGATGGCCAAATTTACAGGTATTTTTCATGTTTTTTCCATAATTAACTCTTTTAGCATATTAGAATTTCAAATAACCTTAAAATTAACCATTTAAAAATAATAATAATTGTCGCGCGGTGCGCTCGAGCCGTTCGGCTCGCACCGGTTCACAGTGTTGCCTGTAAATTTATAGGTTGCACCGCAACCGGTGCGAATGGTATCTGCACCGGTTATGTGGCGGTATTGATAGGCGCGTCGTTTTATTTTTAAAAATAACAAAATAAAAAGTGTGGTGCAGTCGTTTACCCATCCGCACCGTTGACAATGTGGAATAGCGACAACACGATGCGATGACGGAAATATACGCCTTGGGGCGGGGAAATTTTTCAGCGCACCACATTCCGCATCTCGACAGGGTCAACGGTGTGGCCTGATAAAATGGTGCTAACGGTATTCGAACCATTTTCGGGGCGGTACCAAAGGCACGCTGTGTTATTTTTTTATTTTTATTTTTAAGTGCAGTGCGATCGGTTACGCGCCCGCACCGTTGACCTAGTGGAATAGCGGCAACATGGTGTGTTGACTAAAATATCTGCCCCGGGATGGGTATTTTTGTCAGCGCACTACTTTCCGTATTTCGACAGGGTCAACGGTGTGACCTAGTAAAAGACGGCACCATTGACTATGTAATGATGGCAGGAGGTCGGTCCGTTGACTTAACTATACGCCTCGGGGCGTAGAGTTTATTCAGCGCACTACACCCCTGACAACGTACATAGTCAACAGTGCGCTACAAATTTTCTGGAGCACTGCCACCGGTGCGTTACATATTATCAGGTGCACCGTTGTCGGTGTGCTCCATAAAAAGAAGCACCGGTACCGGTGCATGACTCTCTTTTTTTTGCGCACAGACTTTTTTTTTTCCCAAAATAAATTACATATGTATATTTCTAAATACATGTCTCATTTAATATGTCAATCATTCAGAGACGTGAAAGGAGAGAAGATGGGGAACAACAACAACAACAGACGGAGTAGTATAACATGGTTCGCCTGTGGGAGGCACGAGAGAGGGAGAGATATGCGTACCCTCGCCCTATTACAGCAGCTACCCAGGGGCTCCTAAGGTAGGTAGGCCTCCTCAAGTTCTATGAGAGGCTACTTCCCTAAAGGGCCATGGTTTGTTTTTGAGACATCTTATCCGAAGGTGGAATGCCCATAAACAAGATTTCTGGGTTGGTCGTAACCAGGGTACACGCCCACTGATGAGGATATATATTTCATTACAGGGCTATCGAGGAGAGGGGTGGATATTCCCTTGTTCCCAGAGGTTCCAGCTGGCTATGTAGCAAGGATTCAGTTAGTGTACTCCCAGAGATACATTGGAGCATCAGTACTGTCTCCTTCAGATTTTCAGGTCGTTGGAGGTCAGTTACGTATTGGTGCATTTGGTAGTGAGGAGGTGCAGTGCCTCTCACTTCTCATTTCGACTACTTCACACAACACCAGTGATGGGCAACGCATTATTTGCTCGCTTCTATATTATGTTAATTCTTTAGTACAGGAGCCACGACTTGTCAGGTGGTCTGCCATTTTTTTACGGCAGTTTTGTATAGCCTTAGAGAGATGTCATGCTCATGCACAAGGGAAGGTCAACTTCCCTTTTGCTTCAGAAATTTTTTGTTTATTTTTTGAGAGGTTTCCAGAGACAAGGCCTACTTTTGTTCGGCAGCCTCATAGGCCGATGTTCGAGGCATGGATGCACATGTGGGGGAAAATGATGCCCAAGAGGGGTGAGACTGTGTGTCTAGTGAGGATATAGAATGATGCACTAGATTTGTTAGTCAGTGTTGACGAGCATCCCTTCATTATGGTCCCTTGTCCTTATGCGGGTTTGGATTGGTGAGGGTGTGCCAACATCCTCTTCACAACTGATGAGCCACCGGATGATTGAGGTAATATTACTGTTTTATTTAAATTTATTCTAACATGTTCTTTAACTTATTTTTATTAAATTGTGTAATGAAAATGTCTAATTATTGTTATGTACTTGTATATATTTTGCAGACATTCGGTCTTTTGATGGCGAGGACATGTCGTCACCACCACATGGTCCAGGTTGTGTGGAGTACCCTGATGATGATCAGGTCATGTGGAGTACCATGATGACGATCAGGTCCAGCTTGATAGTAGATACAGGATGGGGTTGGGCGGCCAACTCACTACATTGATTGTTGAGGCGAGCATCAGGCCCGCTCATATGAGAGACATACTAACCAATGGTAGGTTGTTACAGATGTGGAGAGGCATGCCGCATGACATGTACATACTGATGTGGCATGTCGTAGGTGCTACGACCTTGGTTACACGATTGAGGAGGATCGTTGCACATTATAGGCGTGGTCGAGATGAAGCACGTAATCAACAGTCCGCGAGCAGCGACTCATCATCTCATGATCTTTCACCTCGTGCCGCGCCAGATGAGCAGCCTCCACTAGCATCTGGCAGCAGTGATCATGGAGGTCATGTTGGACCATCGGCCACGTCCAGTCAGCAGCTTGCAGCATCCATCATTACTCATGATCATGAACAGGCTAGACCATCGACCGTCGAAGCTGCACCATTGACTGAGCAGGCCTCGACTAGTACTGCTATATTTGATGTTGTACCACCAGCTTATCCATGAAATTTATATTACAGTTGTATATTTTTTACATTATTCAGTTATATATATATGTGGCCCATGTATTTTATGTTCATGTTGCAATTGTACTTAATTTACATGTTGGTGATAATCATGATGTGTATATTGTTAGGTCATGTTAGATATGTTCATTTAATGTGCAGCTTGCATATATATGTGTATGTGATAGCATGATTTATTTGACATGAGATGTATATTTGATGTTTGTGTTGTGATGATGTTAATATATAATGTTAATTGTGTTTTGTTAGATGATCATGATCATGATGATGTTAGCGATTTTGAATGTGTTTTTTAGTCAAATATGATGTTTGTACGATGGTTATCATGAATTTGATGTTTATTAATTAATTTAATACTAATTGATCATGATATTGTAAAATTGTAATAATTGTATTTAAAATTGTAATTGTATGTAAAATTCTAAAATTGTAATTGTATGTGAAATTGTAAAATTCTAATTCTAATTCTAATTTTAATTGTAATTGTATGTAAAATATTTGTAAAATTTTAATTGTATTAATGTGAAATCATTTTATTAAAAAAATTTAATTTAAAAATTTGTAAAGTTTTAAATAATTGTAAAATAATAAATCTAGAATAATATGAATTATTGTAACATAATAAAGTTTAGAAAATAATGCAAATAAATTCATGTACTTTAGAATTATCATTATTTTATTATGATCTTAGATACAAAAAAAAAGAACTAGTTTATACAGTATGCCATTGTTTTTGAGATCAACATAATTGCAAATTATCAAGTGAAATATTGATTTTAACATTAACACAATGCAAATTACAAATTAATTCAAAATACATCTATATTATAATGTTTCAAAAAACCCATCTTAAAAAGTATAAATATTGATGAAATAACACATGTACCATATCACTCTCGGTTCTCATGATCACACTCATTATCTTCCAGCTCGCATGGCATGATAACACTATTGTTATCAACAATATGTTTTGATCTAGGGTCATGTGTCAATACAAACCACCAGTCCCTATACAACACATCTGGGTAAAAAAACACCTGGTTGAAGTGTTTGGGGAAAACATAGGGCTCCTTAGCTTCATCCCACATCTTTCTAGATTTGATACATATCAACTTACTATTGTTATCTTCCTTTACATTATTCCGATCAAAGGTGTCCCACCACTTGCACCTAAAAATAACACATTGGAAAGAAGATAAATCCACTTCAATGATCTCTTGTATCTTTCCAATGTAACCTAACGTCCCTCGTACTAGGTTTTGATCACGGTGGCTAGATCGACTAGATTGATCGAACTCAACTTCCACTCCACAGTCTTGTGTGATGTTTCCATCATCGCCATTTTATGTGCGTAAATGGTGTCCATATGCCCACATAGATGGGAACAAATGCACCTATTATAAAAAAGTTAAAAAAAATCATAGTATCATGTGTCTTATAATAACCCAACAATTAAAATATGAAATATAGATGTCTTATAAGTTTCAAATTTACATATAAATTAAAAATATTATTACCGAGTTGCTGCACCCAATCCCTACGTTTAACGCATACTCTTCAGCACGCGAGTAACGACTGGTTGCACCATATTTCTCTCTGACTTGGTCAGCAACCCAACTGTTGGGGCATACTTTTGGCATATTTTCTTTTAAAATATCGAGATAAGGCACACTCCTACCATTCAACCGTCTGAATTATTTCCTGACGCTATCGCATTTCATCCTCTTTTGTTCATAAAATGCGACCCACGGTTGTGTCGCTTCAGAATTGTAAAGAACGAATTTATTGATTGCTTCAATTTCTGCATTTGTTGATGAAATCAAAACGACATTATATAGTACTTAGAGATCAAAATATACATTATATCGAAGTTCAACATGAATATTAACTTTGTGTAAATTTGAAAAATTATAAGTCGCTTACTCTTTATCAAGCGCTTTTTTCCACTCGTTTGGAGCAACTCCCCTTCTCTTTTGTCTTCATCCCTTTCATCGTCCCAAATCACCGCACCTGGTCTATTATCGATCTTCTTGATGTACTCACTGGCATAATAGAAAGACTCATACGATATGTACCCTTCTGCCATAGACCCCTCGGGTTTTACCCTTTGTTGAACAAAACCTTTCAATTTCTTCATGTACCTATCTAAGAAGAACATCCAACGATAAGAAACCACCCCAACTAATTCAACCTCATCTACTAGGTGGATTAAAAGATGAACCTATAAGTCCATGAAACTCGTCGGAAGTTCCTTCTCAAACATACAAACAATCTCAACTATCTCTTGACGCCACCGTGGAATGCTAGCCACATGAATCTCCTTTGACATGATCCAACATATAAATGCAGATAATTTATATATGGCACGGCCTAGGTCTTGAGGGAATTCATGTTTCACACACCCACGCACGAACAAAGGATAATGACACTACAAAGTTATAAACAAGTGCAATAATATAAAAATTAGTTATGTTTTATGATCCCTGCATGGGATAAAATTTATTAATATAACAAATAATAAAATCATGCTTTTGACATTATACGTACACTTAGAAGATTCAAATGGTCATGTGATTTCAACCCCGACAAATGGTCATCCACGGTGAAGCAGCATCATAGTGAAGACCCGTATGAATTTGGCACCCTCACGTCCATTATAAATTCCTTTGCCAAAGAAATATCTTCTTTTTTTAAAATCCATGGGACATCACCTTCTTTGAAAAACCATGAATTAGAGGGACCAATGCCCGCCTCTGATCCCGTACTTTCTAATCGTCTTGGCCAATGTTTCTTTTTAGTTTTTGAAGTAATAAGATCTTTCCTAACAGCCAATGTGTCACTTTGTTTTGATGATATGTGCCTCCATAAAGAAGATGAAACATTTTTAAATATATGCATGGGATCTAATAAGTGGGTAATCTTAAGATGCTCCCAATATGGGAGGTTATAAAAGATAGATTTCCTTTTCATCCCAATGGGAAATTTCTCAACATAGGTGTCGAAGAATTCTGGATCATCGAACATAGGCTCCCCATTTCAATCGAACATTTCCATGAACTCCTTCTCCTTTTCTCTCTCATATGCTCTAAGCCATTCAGCTGGTGTCGTTATTGGAGGCCTTTGGGTTCTCTCTCGTTTACCATTGAAAGTGGATGTTGCTCTTCTGTAAAATTGTTCTTCTAGGAGGAATACTCTGCTGCAATCATACACTAACTTTCGTAGGTCCTTGGACCATCTAGCTTTCAGAGAAGGTCCACAAAATTTACATCCAAAATACCCTTATGTTACAAGACCTGCGAGATTATTGTATACAATTAGTATGCATGGCACGTTAAAGAATATCATGAAGATCATAAAAAATATTACAACGGATTAAATAACTAATATGTGAAAGAATATTGTTACGTATATAAACAAATCAATAAATTAAACAGGTAATTTACCAGAGAAAACTCCTAAACCTAGATAATCATGTGTCGTGTAAGCACATATGCCATACAACGTAAAACTCCTCTCTGTTGTGATGGGTCTTGATACACCGTATACATTTATCTCATCCCATGATTCCTTCAATTCATCTACCAGTGGTTGTAAGTAGACATACATATTCTTCACTTGTCTTCTACCAGGGGCTATGAGAGCCAACATAAGATGTTCATTCTTCACGGAAAACCATGGGGGGATATTGTTATTGATCACTACTACAAGCCAAACATAATAGTTGGTGTTCTGGAGGGAATATGGGTTGACGCCATCCATGGCTATGCTGAGTCGTAGACTTCGTACTTCATCCTTGAATTTTTCGGGCCATGTATCCTCTATATGCTTCATGGCTATTGAATCAGTTGGGATTTGCATAACTCTCAACTCATTTCTGTGTGAGGCATGCCATCCCTGCAACATCCATAATTCTTTGCAACGAAAGAGCCTTTGAATCCTTGGGATTATAGGCATGTACCTCAATATCTTAAAAGGAGGACCAGTACATGATTTATCCTTACTTTTTTATTTATCATACCTATCATGCCCACATTTCAGACAAATATCTTTGTCTGCATATTCTCCTCTATATAGAATACAATCATTTGGACATGCATGATATGATATGTACTCAACACCCAACATTTTCAACAATTTCCTTCCCTCTTCGCAGCTACTGGGCAAGACATTATCACTCGGAAGAACCTTATCTTTGAATAACCTATAGTTGGTGATCATGGAAAAATATACTAATAAATGTACATTAATGTCGATATAATTATTAACGTTCATAAAATTTACCATTTGTAATTTTCATTGCAGTGTACTGATTATATTTCAAATTTATATAAGGGAGTACTCTATGGTAACTTACATCAAAATTTTCGAGAAACATGCATTTGACAAGCCAAACTTTTATTTCAATTTGTACAATAACATCGTTGTCCCCAACTGGGTAGACTTTGACTGACCGCCAAGTCCAAAGAGAGGGGTGGTGGAAGCAAATTTAAGGCTTTCGAAAAAGGTGTCAGCGATATGAGCATCATCCCCTAGATGATCATCATTTTGGAATGCATCTAACAACATTGTCTCCATGGCAATCATATCCCTTAAGTAATCATCCATACCAACTTCTATTTGATTGCATCCATTGCGAGCTTGTGAAGAACTACTATTGATGTAGTCATTCCTAATTGGTGAATCTAGACGTAGCAGGAATTGAATCGGTGGTTGATTCAACCATTCTTGGCATCGTTCCTCTTCGATTTTTTCTCTTAATTCAGTCTTCTCTCGATTTGACATTGTCGTGGGGTGCAACGGAAGATGGTATGTAGGTCGGTCATCATCACTAGAATCCTAATAATTTAAAAATATATATATTTGAACATGATTAGTACAAAATATATGATATCAATTAGTAACCACGTTGACAATATTACATGATTATAAATTGGTTTGACGTTGAAATAATTACATTAATCAATATACCAAACAATTATAATTATTACCATCATTGTCCCAGGATTATGGCCAGAAGATGCAATATTGTTACAATTGGCAGGGTGAAGCAGCTGTCCATTTTCAACTACTGAATGCGCCTTGCGGTATGTAGCTCCTGATAAGAGCTTATGATGTTTTGGAGTTGTTTGAATATTTTGTGCGTCTGAACTCGATGCTGAATCTGCATCATGAATCTGCAAATTTGTATACATTATAAATTTAATTAAGTTGTGCATGATTGACATGGATAAAAAACATAAATTCAATTAGATAATGAAAATATAAATAAAAGCTAAAGTAAATATTACGTCTCGAGATGGATATCGAGAACTCCGCGATGGACTTTGAGAAATATTATAAAACAAGCTGGATTTTGAAGAATTGTCCATTCGATATAATTGTCATATTTTAATCCTACATTTGAGAAAAATCAACAATAAATTTTGGTGCACACACCTAAAAGTAATTTCGATGCCTTAAAAATGGACTTCTTGTTATCGGTGTCGTTTTATAAACAGACGCATCGATGTCGTTTTATAAACAAACACACCAGTGACGAATAACCGCAAATAAAAAAAGCACAACTCTATTTTCTTTAAGTGAAAAATAATAATAATATAAACTGTAAATTGAAAAATGGGCGGCAAAATATTTTCGAAAATCTAATTTCATAAAACATTTCTTTAAATACTAAACACTTTTCATTATTTCACTATTTTTGCAAAAAAATTCACCCAGAGATTTGCATGAGACATACCTGGACTAAACAGAGCACGAGAGCACCGTGGAGCAGGGAAATACGTTCAAACAGAAGTATTCAAACAATCAGAACTCCGAACCTCTAGTGATTCAAACCCTATAGCATAGAATTTCAAACGATATCGTGATTAAATTTTATTGTTTTTTTATTTTTTTCTACCATTTTTAAAAATATCAAAGTTTATTGTCTTTTTTTACTTTTTTCTGCAGTTTTCAAAAAAAAAAACATCCATTTTTAGAAACAAACCCTAGATTTTTTGTTTATGCCCTTTCTTCTCCCTCTTTCTGTGATTTGAAAATTAGGGCTTTTCAATTTAGATTTATAGAGTTTGTATTGCTAAATATAGGCGTAAGACATCCAACCCACGAGACGACTTGCATAGTCGGATCCCAATCCATGTTGGCCCCTCCGTAAAATTTTAAAATACAGATTTTTTTCATTGGTGCGCCCGGCGTAACGTAGCGCACATGTGTCGTTTTATAAACAGACGCAGCGATGCGGTTCTATTACATGATGCACCGGTGACGAGTAACCAAAAAAAAAAAAAAAAAACGCAACTCTATTTTCTTTAAAAAGAATAATAATAAAAATAAATTAATTAAAAAATAAATAAAAAATAAAATAAATAAATAAATAAATAAATTTTGAAAAATGGACGGCAAAATATTTTTGAAAATCTAATTTCATAAAACATTTCTTTAAATACTAAACACTTTTCATTATTTCACTATTTTTGCAAAAAAAATCAACCAGAAATTTACAGGAGACATACCTAGAGCAAACAAAGCACGAAAGCACTGTGGAGCAAGGAATACATTCGAACAGAAGTATTCAGAGAATCAGAATTTCAACCCTGTAGCATAGAATTTCAAATGATCACGTGATAAAAGGTTTTCTTTTTTTACTTTTTCTGCAGTTTTTTTTACGCAGTAAAAGAAAAAAATTCAAAGTTTATTGTTTTTTACTTTTTCTGCAGTTTTTTTTACGCAGTAAAAGAAAAAAATCAAAGTTTATTGTTTTTTTAATTTTTCTGCAGTTTTTTTTTACTTTTTCGCAGTTTTTATAAACAAAATAAAAAACAAAAATCCATTTTTAAAATCAAACCCTAGATTCTTTTTGTTTCTGCCCTTTCTTCTCCCTATTTCTGTGATTTCAAAATTAGGGCTTTTCAATTTAGATTTATAGGGTTTGTATTGCTAAATATAGGCATAAGACATCCAACCCACGGGACGACTTGCATAAATTGAATTAAACACAACACACAGAATTGTGAGACAAAGCTCACTCAATAATTGATTTTAACTTCACGATTACATTACATTTTTATAGCAGAGGGCACTCACCTAATCTCCCTGAATTGGAGGCAACAAACCTAAATAGGTGGAACTAAACTCTAAATAAAATCTCTCGTTCAACAACTCATAACCAAATCTATTTCTGCATTAATCTAGACTATTCTCACATCCTCCCTTGATGGAGAAATGGATTTTCTACAACACCTAATTTACTTGTAAAAACTTCAAACTTGAGTTTACCAAGAGGCTTAGTAAAAATATTAGCCATATTATCCTTGGTATTACAAAATATTAAATCAATTTCATTTGACTCAATCTTCTCTCGTACAAAGTGGTATTGCAGCTCAATGTGTTTTGTTCTGGCATGGTATATTGGATTATGTGCTAATTTGATAGCACTTCGATTATCACAATTGATGCATGTTGAACCACTTTGCGCCTCTTCAAGATCTGTAATACTTCTTTGCAACTAAACAGCTTCACAGGTGGCATTGGTCAAAGCTTTGTACTCAGATTCTGTTGATGATAAAGAAACGATTGGTTGTTTCTTACTACTCCATGACACAACCTCTGATACCAAATTTAATCAAACACAACACACTGAATTGTGAGACAAAACTCACTCAATAATTGATTTTAACTTCACGATTACATTACATTTTTATAGCATAGGGCACTCACCTAATCTCCCTGAATTGGAGGCAACAAACCTAAATAGGTGGAACTAAACTCTAAATAAAATCTCTCGTTCAACAACTCATAACCAAATCTATTTCTGCATTAATCTAGATTATTCTCACATCCTCTCTTAATGGAGAATGGATTTTCTACAACACCTAATTTACTTCTAAAAACTTCAAACTTGAGTTTACCAAGAGGCTTAGTAAAAATATTAGCCATATTGTCCTTGGTATTACAAAATATTAAATCAATTTCATTTGACTCAATATTCTCTCGTACAAAGTGGTATTGCAGCTCAATGTATTTTGTTTTGGCATGGTATATTGGATTATGTGCTAAATTGATAACACTTTGATTATCACAATTGATGCATGTTGAACCACTTTGTGCCTCTTCAAGATCTGCAATAATTCTCCGCAACCAAACAACTTCACAGGTGGCATTGGTCAAAGCTTTGTACTCAAATTCTGTTGATGATAAAGAAACAGTTGGATGTTTCTTACTACTCCATGACACAACCTCTGATACCAAATTGAATTAAACACAAACACAGAATTGTGAGACAAAGCTCACTCAATAATTGATTTTAACTTCACGATTACATTACATTTTTATAGCATAGGGCACTCACCTAATCTCTCTGAATTGGAGGCAACAAACCTAAATAGGTGGAACTAAACTCTAAATAAAATCTCTCGTTCAACAACTCATAATCAAATCTATTTCTGCATTAATCTAGATTATTCTCACAGCATAGTCGGATTCCAATCCATGTCGTTCCTTCCATGAAATTAAAATAAAAAAAAAACAGATTTTTTTTTCATTGGTGCGCCCGACATAACCTAGCGCACTAGTGTGATGTATTGTACAAGCGCACCGCGAAAGTACTGTGTTAAAAAAAACAAATTTTTTTTATCAGTGCGCCATATGTAAAATATGCCACCAGTGCGCTATTTCACTATGGTGCACTACTAACGTGTTGTTTCGCACAAAATATATATATATATATATATATATATATATATATATATATTAGAAAGAAACCCTACATTCTTTTTGTTTTTGCCCTTTCTTTTCCATATTTTTGTGATTTCAGAATTAGGCCTTTTCATTCTAGATTTGTAGGGTTTGTATTGCTAAATATAGGCCTAAGACATCCGACCAATGGGACGACTTGCATAGTTAGAACCCAATGCATGTCAGCCCTTGCGTGAATTTTAAATTTTAAAAAAAAAAAACAGATTTTTTTTCATCGGTGTGCCCGGCGTAACCTAGCGCATCGGTACGTTGTATTGTACAAACGCATCACAAAAGTACTGTGTTAAAAAATTAAAAACAAAATTTTTTTTATCAGTGCACCATACGTAAAATATGGCACCGGTTTATGCTACAAAAACTAACACTCGACGATTTTTATTATTTTATCTGTGTTAATCGGTGCGGTGGTTAATATATAACGCAGCAGTGCTCCTTGTTGACATTGAACACCGTACGGTCTATTATACGGTTTGTGTGGTGCGTTTATAATACCTACACGCACCGATGTCAGTGCGTACATAATAAATTGGATACCAGTTTTTTGAGATTTTTTTTTTTACCTGAAAAGTTGATAATTTATTTATAAATATATTAATGAATGATATGGTACATGTTTCAGATTGATAAACAAATTACTGACAAAAGATCAAGGAACAAAAATACTGATTACACATCAAGAAAAGAAAAAAATGCAAGTTCTTTGTAAATTCTTTACAAAAAATATTATTTTTGAACTATATGTAAGTTTAACTAATATGTATTGTTTATTGTGTATCATGCAGAGTCACAAAATGATGAAGCTCGATAAGATTATTTTTTATTTAGGACCAGAAGAGCCTAAAAGCTTGAAAGAAAAATTACAAAAGGATGAATCAAGTGAATGAAAAATTACTATCGATCTAATATGAATTTCTTTTTTTAATTTTCATTAACAATATACTTAAAATTATTAGATAACATGTGTCAAACAATCTACTAATTCACATATGTTTAATGTTCCACAGGGACCAACAACTCATAAAATAAATGTTGTTCTAAGAAAAAAAAAAAAAAAAAACATGCAAATGAAAATGAATTGCTCCATAGCTCATCTGGAGTGGTGCTGGAGATTAACGAAAGGGGGGGAAACTTTTACAAAAGTTTGAGGGATCTAGTGGAACGAAAACCAATCCAATGATTCCAAGAACCAAATTAAAATACAAAAAATCAATCCAATGGTTCCAAAAACCAAATTTTATCTAAACTACAGGAAGAGTTTCCAGAGAATTGGTCAATGAGACATGTCAAACTTTTAATAGCAAAAACGTACAACAAAAAAAAAGAAGGAATGAAAAAGTATTATTTCTTTAAATGTTTGTCTAGAATTATTTATAAATATCACTTTTGTTATATTTACTTTTCATATATCAATATAAAAATTAAATAGTTTATTGTCATGTTACATTTTCAGGAAGATTATGAAAATCTCAAAAGATGAATGAGCTGATATCAGAAATATGCCATTAGGAATGTCCAAAAAGGTGTACAAGGAGATGGTCAAAGAAATGGACAAAATTGCATCGCGAGAGGAGCCATCTCAACAACAACGTGCTTCAAATGTAATATGTAATCATTGAATTTTTCGATCATTAGGTAAAATAAATAAACAATTTAGCATTAAATATTAATTTTCAAGTATTTTCTTGCAAAAAAGAAAAGAAAATGGAACCCATTCAACACATAAAACAGGACGACAAGGAAGAAAATGATTGATATCTAAGTTTGTGAGTAATTATTACTTCCTTATAACAACTTAACTAGATTTCATTTTTGTATTTTTTAAGTTGTTTTACAAAAATCATCATTGAATGTCTTCAAACGGGTGCTAACATACAAAGAAGAACCATCAGACAAATTGATTGAAATTGGGTTAAATATGGGTTGTGAGTATATGTTGGCATATCAGAAATTAATTGTGGAATTTGTAAGCATCTATCAATCTTGTTTTACTTAGCTCTGTCTATAATTAATAGAACAAAAAAATCTTTTATATTAAATATATGATTTGTTATGGGGTATAAAACTTGCAGGAAACAAAGTATGGAACTGCGCCAACAGATGAAATCTTGAAAGATGGAATGTTACATGGTTTTGAAAGAATGTGTATAGTTTATGAGTCAATTGTTGCAATGGTACGTCATTTATTTTCGATTTACATTGATGTATATTATTTAATATTGAAATTTTCATTATTCTCACCAATGTATATACACTCATTACAATTTATTTTTATGTTTGTAGATGGAAGGTGAAGAAGAAGAAAACAATCAACACCGTGAACAAAACATTCTTGAAAATAACCCAAGTCATGGAAGTAGCTCTAATAGTGACAACAGTTCAAGTGAAGAATGATGATCACTATGTTTGGATATCAAAGCAAGGCATTGTAGTTTTTTTAAATATTTATCTGTGAAATCGGACATTTTGTTTAATGTAATGGACATAGTGTCCCAATTAAAAGACAAATGGATACCAATAACTGTCCCATTTTGTATGACAAAGATTGTCTTATATATATATATATATATATATATATATAATTTATTCTATTGCATTCTCCATTGTCGTTCTCAAATGCACTAATAAAAATTTAATTCATATCAATATTGTTATAAGATATATATGTGTCGACTTTTGATTAATAATGAATTTTAAAAAATCACAATAATTATGATATAATATAACAAATTAATCCAAACATCACATTCAAATGCATTAATAAAAATTTAATTAATATGAATAATGTTATAAGATGTGTCGACTTTTGGTGAATAATGAATTTAAAACAATCACAACAATTGCACTATCACAGGTCAATGTTTCTAAAAAGTAAAAAATGAAAATCGGTGCTTGTCAGTTACTATACACCGGTGCGTTTGTATTCTGAAGTGCACCGATGCGTTTATATGACCTATGGGCACCACACAAATACCAAAACCAATTAAAAATGCTGGTGTGTGTGTGCGATATTACGCACTGATGCGTTTATGTGCAATTACGCACTGGTGCATTTGAACGACCTCTTGGCACCACACAAATACCGATACCAATTATAAATCTCGGTGCGTATGTGTGATACTGCGCACATGTGCGTTCATGTGTCTCTACGCACCGGTCCATTTGTACGACCTATGGACACCGCACAAATACCAATACCAATTATAAGTCTCAGTGCATTTGTGTGATACTACACACCAGTGCGTTTCTATAAGTATACGTACTTGTGCGTTGAGACTACCTATGGGCACCGCACAAATCCCAAGACCATTTAAAATGGCCCTGTGCGTTGTATCACCAACACAGCGCCCGGTGTGGTTTTATACCTTGACGACCCAGTGCGTTCTCCTTCGACTAGCCCCGGCCACCTTCTAGATGTACGCACTGGTGCGTTCAAGCTCGAGTAGCGCACCGATGAAAAAAACATCCGTAATAACCTCCGAACACCCATTTTTTTTAGTTGTGTTGAATTTCCGTTAAAAGCTCCGCCAAAACCTCCGTAACCATAAACGGATATTGTATCAAATGTTTTTTTTTTGCAATTTTAGCCAATTTTACAACACTGAAACCCTCCTTTATAACCTCTGCTAGAGGGTCTTTTCCTTGTTATAATTGGCTAGAGGCTTCTTGAATGCGTTGAAGTTGGTGAGCTTGGTGAAGAAGGCCTCTTGCTCCTTCATGTTGCCAACGGCTAGTGCATTGAAGGAGGGGGCTCTAGAACCCCCTCCTGACACTACCATGGCAGAGATCAAGACAAAAACCTAGGTTGTATTATGCATTGTTCCTCCTGCTCTACAAAACCTATATATAACTTCAAAATAATTTTTCCAACTATTCAATTTCAAAGTTTTCACTTATCCTCTATTAACATTATGAGTACATACAAGAAAACTTTAACTATATATACATTAAAATTTTATTTGAGAGTGTAAACTTATGTCATTCATATTTATTTTATCAGAAATTTTCCAAAAAATCACATTATCATTTGAGAATTCGATGCGTTTCAAACTACTTAGTGTTGTTCATCATGAAAAGAATGATAATAAACTACCCTAAATAATTTAAAACATTTTAACTTATAATTCTCAAGAAAATATCTGATAAAACAAAATTACATATATATATATTATTTTTAATAAACAAATAACATGACATACAACAAATATTACTATTAATAAAGATTTTAATAAATTAAAATTGGTCGACGTCGCTTCTACAGCAACACACCTTTACTTTGGCGGGAATGAAAGACTTCTAGAAACTTGATATTAAAATATATTTATTTATTAAAAATCAAAACAAAGAATAACTAAATTTGCATTTTAATTTAATATAAATTTTGTTAAAAAAAATATATTATTAATTGTGTTTTTTAACGTTCCACTTAACAATGCCAATTTATGACATTCATGAAGTCCCGAATCCAAGGTAGACCGTTATCCTTTCACATATTGTGTACCTGAAGCCCCATTTTGTTGTTAGGTAGATTGCTTCGGGGGTTGCTCAATTTAACTGTCTTCAATACTAAGTCATTTAGTATGATTGTTTGAAAAGGTTGATTTAGTTTAGGGTGATTTTTAATGCAAGCATGTCTTTTCCTGGAAATAGTGGTCTTTCACTTCAAAACGTGTATATATATATTTTATTAAATTGTTTGAAAAGGTAGATTTAATTTAGGGGTGATTTTTAATGCAAGCATGTCTTTTTCTGGAAATAGTGGTCTTTCACTTCAAAACGCATATCTATATATATATATACTATGAGTGCCCCGGGAGGTGCAAGACGGCGAAAAAGAAACCTCGATGATGTGGGGAAGCG